>BMAO01008128.1:0-23542 GCA_019973975.1 Trichonephila clavata
TTTACTTGCAAACAGAAATATCGTGAGATGAATGAAATAAGTAAAAGAATGCTCTAGTGATTCTTAAATAAATGCAAACACTGCCGCCAACGAGATTCGAACTCGCGACCTTTGGTTTACGAGACCAACGCTCTAGCACTGAGCTATAGCGGCTTCAGGCAACTTGCACTTTTACTTGCCAACAGAAATATCGTGGGATGAATGAAATAAGTAAAAGACTGCTCTAGTGATTCTTAAATAAATGCATGCAGTGCCGCCAACGAGATTCGAACACGCGACCTTTGGTTTACGAGACCAACGCTCTAGCCACTGAGCTATAGCGGCTTCAGGCAACTTGCACTTTTACTTGCCAACAGAAATATTGTGAGATGAATGAAATAAGTAAAAGACTGCTCTAGTGATTCTTAAATAAATGCATGCACTGCCGCCAACGAGATTCGAACTCGTGACCTTTGGTTTACGAGACCAACGCTCTAGCCACTGAGCTATAGTGGCTTCAGGCAACTTGCACTTTTACTTGCCAACAGAAATATCGTGAGATGAATGAAATAAGTAAAAGAGAGAGAATGCTCTAGTGATTCTTAAATAAATGCATGCACTGCCGCCAACGAGATTCGAACTCGTGACCTTTGGTTTACGAGACCAACGCTCCAGCCACTGAGCTATAGCGGCTTCAGGCAACTTGCACTTTTACTTGCCAACAGAAATATTGTGAGATGAATGAAATAAGTAAAAGACTGCTCTAGTGATTCTTAAATAAATGCATGCACTGCCGCCAACGAGATTCGAACTCGCGTCCTTTGGTTTACGAGACCAACGCTCTAGCCACTGAGATATAGCGGCTTCAGGAAACTTCCACTTTTACTTGCCAACAGAAATATCGTGGGATGAATGAAATAAGTAAAAGACTGCTCTAGTGATTCTTAAATAAATGCATGCAGTGCCGCCAACGAGATTCGAACACGCGACCTTTGGTTTACGAGACCAACGCTCTAGCCACTGAGCTATAGCGGCTTCAGGCAACTTGCACTTTTACTTGCCAACAGAAATATCGTGAGATGAATGAAATAAGTAAAAGAATGCTCTAGTGATTCTTAAATAAATGCATGCACTGCCGCCAACGAGATTCGAACTCGCGACCTTTGGTTTACGTGACCAACGCTCTAGCCACTGAGCTATAGCGGCTTCAGGCAACTTGCACTTTTACTTGCCAACAGAAGTATCGTGAGATGAATGAAATAAGTAAAAGTCTGCTCTAGTGATTCGTAAATAAATGCATGCACTGCCGCCAACGAGATTCGAACTCGCGACCTTTGGTTTACGAGACCAACGCTTTAGCCACTGAGCTATAGCGGCTTCAGGCAACTTGCACTTTTACTTGCCAACAGAAATATCGTGAGATGAATGAAATAAGTAAAAGTCTGCTCTAGTGATTCTTAAATAAATGCATGCACTGCCGCCAACGAGATTCGAACTCGCGACCTTTGGTTTACGAGACCAACGCTCTAGCCACTGAGCTATAGCGGCTTCAGGCAACTTGCACTTTTACTTGCCAACAGAAATATCGTGAGATGAATGAAATAAGTAAAAGTCTGCTCTAGTGATTCTTAAATAAATGCATGCACTGCCGCCAACGAGATTCGAACTCGCGACCCTTGGTTTACGAGACCAACGCTCTAGCCACTGAGCTACAGCAGCTTCAGGCAACTCTCACTTTTACTTGCCAATAGAAATATTGTAAGATGAATGAAATAAGTTAAAGATGTCTCGTGTGTGGTGCTGTAATGAACGCATGCCCTGCCGCCAACGAGATTCGAACTCGCGACATTTGGTTTACGAGACCAACGCTCTAGCGGCTTCAGGTAACTCTCACTTTTACTTGCCAATAGAAATATTGTAAGATGAATGAAATAAGTAAAAGATGTCTCTTGTTTGTGCTGCTGTAATGAACGCATGCCCTGCCGCCAACGAGATTCGAACTCGCGACCTTTGGTTTACGAGACCAACGCTCTAGCCACTGAGCTATAGCGGCTTCCCGCAACTGGAACTTTTACTTGCCAACAGAAATGTGAGATGAATGAAATAAGTAAAAGACTGCTCTAGTGATTCTTAAATAAATGCATGCACTGCCGCCAACGAGATTCGAACTCGCGACCTTTGGTTTACGAGACCAACGCTCTAGCCACTGAGCTATAGCGGCTTCCCGCAACTGGAACTTTTACTTGCCAACAGAAATGTGAGATGAATGAAATAAGTAAAAGACTCTGCTCTGGTGGTTCTTAAATAAATGCATGCACTGCCGCCAACGAGATTCGAACTCGCGACCTTTGGTTTACGAGACCAACGCTCTAGCCACTGAGCTATAACGGTTACAGGCAGCTTACACATTTACTTGCCAACAGAAATATCGTAAAATGAATGAAATAAGTAAAAGGCTGCTCTAGTGGTTCTTAAATAAATGCATGCACTGCCGCCAACGAGATTTGAACTCTCGACGTATGGTTTACGAGACCAACGCTCTACCCACTGAGCTATGGTGGCTTCAGGCAACTCTCACTTTTATTTGCCAACAGAAATATCGTGAGATGAATGAAATAAGTAAAAGACTTCTCTAGTGGTTCTTAAATAAACGCATTCACTGCCGCCAACGAGATTCGAACTCGCGACTTTGCGTTTACGAGACCAACGCTCTAGCGGCTTCAGGCAACTCTCACTTTTATTTGCCAACAGAAATATCGTGAGATGAATTAAATAAGTAAAAGATTTCTCTAGTGGTTCTTAAATAAATGCATGCACTGCTGCCAACGAGATTCGAACTCGCGACCTTTGGTTTACGTGACCAACGCTCTAGCCACTGAGCTATAGCGGTTACAGGCAACTTGCACTTTTACTTGCCAATAGAAATATCGTGAGATGAATGAAATAAGTAAAAGATTCCTTTATTGGTTCTTAAATATAAACATACAATGCCGCCAACGAGATTCGAACTCGCGACCTTTGGATTACGAGACCAACGCTCTAGCCACTGAGCTATAGCGGCTACAGGCAACTTGCTCTTTTACTTGCCAACAGAAATATCGTGAGATGAATGAAATAAGTAAAAGACTGCTCTAGTGGTTCTTAAATAAATGCATGCACTCACGCCAACGAGATTCGAACTCGCGACCTTTGGTTTACGAGACCAACGCTCTAGCGGCTTCAGGCAACTTGCACTTTTACTTGCCAACAGAAATATCGTGAGATGAATGAAATAAGTAAAAGTCTGCTCTAGTGATTCTTAAATAAATGCATGCACTGCCGCCAACGAGATTTGAACTCGCGACCTTTGGTTTACGAGACCAACGCTCTAGCCACTGAGCTATAGCGGCTTCACGCAACTTGCACTTTTACTTGCCAACAGAAATATCGTGAGATGAATGAAATAAGTAAAAGAGAGAGACTGCTCTAGTGATTCTTAAATAAATGCATGCACTCACGCCAACGAGATTCGAACTCGCGACCTTTGGTTTACGAGACCAACGCTCTAGCGGCTTCAGGCAACTTGCACTTTTACTTTCCAATAGAAATATCGTGACATGAATAAAATAAGTAAAAGACTGCTCTGGTGGTTCTTAAATAAATGCATGCCCTGCCGCCAACGAGATTCGAACTCGCGACCTTTGGTTTACGAGACCAACGCTCTAGCCACTGAGCTATAGCGGCTTCCCGCCACTGGAACTTTTACTTGCCAACAGAAATGTGAGAAGAATGAAATAAGTAAAAGACTGCTCTAGTGATTCTTAAATAAATGCATGCACTGCCGCCAACGAGATACCAACTCGCGACCTTTGGTTTAAGAGACCAACATTCTAGGCACTGAGCTATAGCGGCTTCAGGCAACTCTCACTTTTACTTGCCAACAGAAATATCGTGAGATGAATGAAATAGGTAGAAGACTGCTCTATTTGTTCTTAAATAACGCATTCACTGGCGCCAACGAGATTTGAACTCTCGACGTATGGTTTACGAGACCAACGCTCTACCCACTGAGCTATGGTGGCTTCAGGCAACTCTCACTTTTATTTGCCAACAGAAATATCGTGAGATGAATGAAATAAGTAAAAGATTCCTTTTAGTGGTTCTTAAATATAAACATACAATGCCGCCAACGAGATTCGAACTCGCGACCTTTGGATTACGAGACCAACGCTCTAGCCACTGAGCTATAGCGGCTACAGGCAACTTGCTCTTTTACTTGCCAACAGAAATATCGTGAGATGAATGAAATAAGTAAAAGACTGCTCTAGTGGTTCTTAAATAAATGCATGCACTCACGCCAACGAGATTCGAACTCGCGACCTTTGGTTTACGAGACCAACGCTCTAGCGGCTACAGGCAACTTGCACTTTTACTTGCCAATAGAAATATCGTGACATGAATAAAATAAGTAAAAGACTGCTCTGGTGGTTCTTAAATAAATACATGCCCTGCCGCCAACGAGATTCGAACTCGCGACCTTTGGTTTACGAGACCAACGCTCTAGCCACTGAGCTATAGCGGCTTCAGGTAACTCTCTCTTTTACTTGCCAAGAGAAATATCGTGAGATGAATGAAATAAGTAAATGACTGCTCTGGTGGTTCTTAAATAAATGCATGCCCTGCCGCCAACGAGATTCGAACTCGCGACCTTTGGATTACGAGACCAACATTCTAGCCACTGAGCTATAGCGGCTTCAGGCAACTCTCACTTTTACTTGCCAATAGAAATATTGTAAGATGAATGAAATAAGTAAAAAATGTCTCGTGTGTGGTGCTGTAATGAACGCATGCACTGCCGCCAACGAGATTCTAACACGCGACATTTGGTTGGTTTAACTAATGTTGTAATTATTGGTATCTATAACCCAGTGATTCTCCACCACTGTGCCGTGTTTCTCTTTTGTGCCGCCAAATTTTTTTTTAATTTTTAATTTTACTCTGAGAAAAATAAGGTCGCGCTGTTAGCGTAGTTTTTAAGGTAACGGACTTGAGGCTAGCGTTTTATGTTTCCTGGCCTATTACCGCTGAATACGTGCCTTGTCGAGTGGCGATGCTCGTTATAACTGTCAGGAGCTTAAATTTCCTGTTGTGGTGGTGGTGATTTAGGACATGGTAGTGCTAGCTCTGTGGTCAGCTTCGTCACTGGACCATGGTTCAAAATCCCGAGATTCGCCCAAACCCTCATGTACCTGTACAGTGTCACGTTAATATATTCACTCACTACCGAGAAAAAAAATATAACATCCATGTTTGAATCTTTCGTCCGTTTTACTTTTAGATATAAATTTAAAGGGGTTCGTGGTATATTTAGCTTATATTCTTTCGTTTGGGGACATATGGATATAAAAAAATGGATTGGTTTCTTCATACATTTGTTATACGGATACATCTGCAAATGAATGATGAGAGAGAGAGAGGAAATACATTTAAACCTGTTTTTGTGCGGTAGATAGGAACCACAAAAAAATCACATACAAAAAATATTCGAAAATTTCATAAATTCTTATATATAACAAATTCGTCGAAATACTACAGAAAATTTTTTTTATGCGTTGGAGAGGGACCGCATAAAAAATTCGCACTTAGAAAATACGCTAATTATTTGCGAAATTCATCAGAAAGTATTACCATAACAAAATAAATAATTAAATTACACATGGAAACATTTTTAAAACATTTAATTTCTCATTGTATACATGGCGAAATTTAAAAAATGCACATACATAATTCACTGCTACTCATCGTAATTCAAAGCGCTCATCTTCCTGTTATGAATAAGTTCAAAATCTATTTCCTCACTTGAAGATACAATTTCAATTGATTTATTTTTTGGCACCATATAGTAACAGATAAATTTTTACGACGAAGTTTGTGGTTGGTCAGTTACTTGTAAATGTCACGATAACGAGATGTGCACGGTCGAATCTCTTTTTGTGTAATTTCATACTCCTTCCAGGATTGGTATCTATTTTGAAAATAATTTTCCAATTTGATGGAAAGCTGTATTCTTGCATATATTTTATCCATTCTCAAATAATCAGGTTCTTCTTGACTGACTTTATAATAATTTATCAAATTATTGATAGCGTCACTGTCATTGAACGTTTCATCTTCAATCAAGCGCTGGTTATTCATGCGTTGAGAGAAAGCAACTGAACGTGCATTGTCGGGAGACTGTTTATAACAAATGAACAGAGCGTCTTGAAGTGTATGTATGTACTTTGCAGTGGCGTAACATACACCCCCGCAACCCTCTTCTTACAAGGGGGAGAAGCTCAGGACTTTAGGGGAAACAAGGCCTAACTAACGCCAAGTACGTATCTACCCAATTTATAAAATATAAACAAAGGGCAATAGTCATAACATTACAGTCATTCAAAATCCTAATGATGACAGGTTAAAGTTTAAAACAGCTAGGCAGTCCGGTCATCCTCTCCCCTAATGACTACAAATTATTAAAGGCAAAACCTGACTTTGCAGGAAGACCCTAACATTCTCCATCGCTACTGTTACATTGATAGAAAACATTTCAGTGGCGCCAAAGCCGATGAAATTCATACATCGCATAAAAAAAAAAGATCGCACAGAAAAAAAAACGCACAAAAATAAAATCGCATAAAAAAGGACAGCACAAAAACAGGTCCTACTTTACTAATTTTACTCTGTTTTAGTCGAGATTTAATTTCAATACATTCGAAAGAGTCAATTAATTCATTTTGGATTAAAATTAGAGGCGACTATCTCATAATAGCAAATAAAAACATTTTAAGAAATTGTAACAACTCTTATTGAAGGTCATTTTAAAAACGAATAACATAGCAACACATCAGAATTGAAAATTTGAAAATTTGTTCAAAAACTTTTGGTACAAAATGGGCCACGTTTATGTTATTTTTTGCAAATTTTTACCACTTTTTTCCCATTTTAGTAAAAAAATTTCTTTTTCTCTTCTTAATTTTAGTGTATTTTTTTTAAATGTACTAAACGAATCTAAAAGCAACAAAAAAAAAAAAAAAAAACCCATATCTCCATTTAAAAAAAGTTGTCGCAAGTAATAGGATACCTTAATACCGTCTCTGGACTTGATTATTCTCCTTTGCAATATGAGATATCTATGTAAACTATGAAAGATATTCATTACCTCTAGTATAGCTGATATTACACCCTGCTGATAGCTTTACTCGTGTTTAGCTTCATAAGTATTGTGGCTAAGTTATAGGAATCGTGTTTAAAAAATTTTCCGCTCATTCTATTTATAAAAGAAAGGGATTTTTGAGGGGTTAAATTGTACCTTTGAAAATAGAAACATTTATTTATTTAATTAGTTAATTTTAAAAATTTAATTTATTAATCTTACCACAGCAAGGATTTTGCGCAAGTATAGTACTTTCGAAACGCATAGTACGTTTGAAAAATTGGAAGTAAACTGTCCATTGAAAAAATCTCATATCCTGAGTGGTTCTTTTTCTTTATTGTAAATTAAAAACTACAAAAATTTTGAAACTGTATAATTTTCAGAAAAATTTGGTGGCCGCGCTAGACAAGTGGTCAAGGTATCGGATCTTGGCTGGCATGTCGTGAGTTCAAGCCCAATTCCACTGAAGACCCGCCGTGTAGGGAAGAGATGCACGTTAAATCTGTCGAGAGCTTAAACATCCTCCCGTTGGTGTGGTGTGGTAGTTAGGAGAGGGAAGTGCCAGTTCAGGTGTCGTCCTCGTCACTTGACCATGGCTCAAAATTACGAGGTCTTTCTCCAAAAGCCCTCGTGTAGATGAAAAGTGTGATGTTAATATTCACTCACTTACTCCAGAAAAATTTCGTTTTTTCGTACAACTTCTATTTATTAAAATAATACTGAAGGACCTTTGAATATTTTAATGTCTGTCAATTCGAAAATGAAGGGGAAAAAAATGTTACAAAAGGCAACGGCTTATAGCTTTTCCCCCCTATCTAAAATATATTTTTTTTCTCTTAATTTTGCTGTTTTTGGATGTTATGCCCTTGTAAAATAAAATTTTGTATAGCTTAACAATAAATTCGTTGCACTAAAAAACAAATAAGTAAACCTGTTTACTTCATTCCAAAACCCTAATTTTAAAATTCTTACGAACAATTTATTTTTCATACGAAAAGATGAAAAAAGGGGCTAAAATTTGCACTCTGTGTTACAGCGGCATCGAACATTTCACAACAGTAGCGCCCCCTGGCGTTCGATGCGCAACAGTTCAGAAATGAATCGGAACGCTTTACCTAAATAATATACGCTTCGAAACATAAATAAAAAACCACTTTCCTTTAAGACAGATGTTTCTTCCCCACCTGAGAGGAGAAAAGTATGCCGAACCGTGCTTGTAAACCTGTTGCCAGCTCCTCGGATAAGAACAGCGGTTTTTCAACTCTCCTCGATTTCGTTCATGTGGTGGGCAACATCCTATGGACAGCGATATCGTCTGCTTTTTGCGCTCTTTTCTTGACAAAACCAAAAAAATGCCTCAAGGGCGATATTGTTTTGGTGACTGGAGCTGCAAGTGGCCTGGGAAAGGAATTGGCTTTGAAATTTTCGGATGAAAAAGCCGTACTTGTTCTATGGGATATTGACGAGGTATGGTTTTTGATATTAGAACAGTGCTTCTCAAACTGTCAATACTTGTGACCTAATGTTCAATCATAATTTTCATCGCGCCTCCCTTATTTCAATAACAATGTATTGAATTCAATCATAATGTACTTTGACGCTAAAGCTACTCTACGACCTTAATTACAAACGGTACAAATTATCAAGGTTATTATTAAATTTTGTCCGTGTTACTTTTAAGTAATAGGATAAGTACTTTGTTACTTTTCCTTTTTATAGCTTTTAAATTGGAATAGATTGCTATAAAGATTGCAATAAATATACAACTGTAAAAATATTTGGTTTTGCTGTGCCTTTTAGTAAATTAATAACTTTTTAAAATCTTTTATTTTCGACATGCTCTCCCCCCTCGCAACATTAGGTTATCACGACCCACAATTTGGGGAATGCTGTATTAGAATATTTTAGTAATTTTTTTTCCATAATTTCAATTTAAAAGCTGCTTACGTTCGGAGCCATGATTTTAAAAAAAGGGAGTAAAGGAATATTTATTTTTTTTTTTGATAATTAGTGTCATTTATTAGAATGTACTAATAAAGTTTTAAAAATATTATTACAACAAAAAACTATTTAACTGCAATTTTTTTGGCAAAAAATGAAGGAAGAATGACGTATTTTCAAAACATTTTCTTTAGAAGCATTTTTTTTAACACCCTTTTGTTTCCTTTGTATGTAACTGAAACTTTGAACTCAATTTTTACCCACTTTAAAAAGTCATATTAATTCGAAATTTCGCTCACTTGTCCAGAACCGATTGACAATACAATAGTTTAAATAATTTTGTTCCATTTTCCTGATCAGGATCACCAGGATTAATGAATTCTCATTTTCAGATTGCATCCCGCATCTGACGACTCATTTCAGATCCTATTTCCAGATTTGGCGACTAAAAGCTTTTTGAAATTTTGTTCGATTAACTATAAAAGGGTGGATTTTAGTTTTTTTAAACGATAATTTTTTTGTTAAAGTTCCTGTACTGTGATGCATTAAAATATGAACAAATCCACTTCTAAATTGTATACAGTCGGACCTTTATTTAATTAAGTCCCTAAATCCCGAAAAAAAGTTCGCTATGGGGAAAATTCGTTAAACACTGGTTCAACTTTTAATATACTTTAGAGACCACATAAAACAAATTTTAAATTCATAAACACTTTACATTATCTAAAAAAAGTAGTTATTCACACTTCTTTGAAAATTAATACTTATTCATTTTATATATTTCACCCACTAAAAAGGAATCTGCAATGAGAACAAGGGGGGGGGGGCATTTTCTAGGAATATTCCGTATTTTCAACTTTAAGAAATAATTTTATTTTAAAATTAATAAATTTTATAACAACACTTTCTAATTAAAAGCCTACGAGTAATTTTAAACATGTATTATATTACAACCAGTAATTTTAAGCATATACTACCACATGCGTCCTTAAGGATGTTTTTGCCAAATGTAGGAGAACATGAGTTTGACGCAGAGCACACTTTCAGACTGAAAAAATGCCACAACTTTTATGAAAATTTGTGACATTGCAACTCATGCATTTGTTTATAATATAGTGTTTTTAAAATCTCAAAATATTTCATAAATAATTATTTCTTTTCTTTTAACATGTAAAGGGATAGCTCATTTAGCATTACGGTATAGGAGAAAAATGCGAAACACATTTTTTTAAAAAAAGAGAAAATGTGTCAAAGATAAAAATGAATAGTATGATAAAATAAGTGAGATTCACCAATGGATAGGGAAGCCAATATCATTCTGCCATAATATTAAAGTTGGAGTACTTTTATATCTGAAAAAATATTCCGAATTTGGTCCCTATTCTTTAACATTAGCCAAAGACAGAAATTTAATTACTGGAAAAAACTATTGAATTTACTTGAGTTATTTGTTTGGAAACTTAAGGCAGTTTCATTGCTCTAGGTCAGTAAGGTACCTGGTAAAACCAGTTCAAGGCCATTGATTACCATAAAATGTGTTAAAAGAGAGAATAGTCTGAAATATGTCCTAAAATATTTTTAAAAAGAAGGGAGGGGAAAAAATCGAATCACAAGAGAAAAAAATAGAAAATGTTTCGCGCTATTTGGAGGTTATTTTAAGAAAATAGTAAAATGTTCTAGTTCCGTTATAAAGTTCGCAAAATAGAGATTTGCTATTTGGATGTTTGACTGAATTTCAAAAAGCTTAGTTCAACATCTGAACAGCGTGTGCAGCTTCATTCGTACTTAATATTGTATATATGCCTTATCTTTAATCCCTTTATCGAAATTCGAATTTATGCAGTTTTAAGTTTCGAGTTCTGGTATAAAAAAACCCTATTATATAGTGGGATACACGTTAAAGCTATTGAGGCTTTGTTTTGAAGTTTGAGGGACGGGAGGTCGCCCTCGTCACTTGACAATTTCAGAATTACGCAGTTTGTCACCAATGCTTCAGAGTGCGACATAAATGAACAATCATTCACTCAATGCAGTTTTAAATGCTGGTTACCTTCAAAGAAAATGAGTCAGAGAGTGAATCAATATTAACATCGCACTGTTCAGCTACACGAGGGCTTTTGGAGACGGACATCGGAATTTTGAACCATGGTCAAGTGAAGAGGGCGACACCTGAGCTGGTACCCCTCTCCTAACTACCACACCACACCAACGGAAGGACGTTTGATCTCTCAACAGGTTTAACGTGCATAGATCCCCTACACGGTGGGTTTTCAGTGGTGCTGGACTCAAACTCGTATCAAGTCAGCCACGAGTCCGTTACCTTGACCACTAGGCTACCGCGGCCTCTCAAACAACATCAGAGTTCATGTACAACTCACAAAAAATGACAACTTATTTGCAAGATGGATAATAATCACGCACAGTTTAGCAAATAGTAAGTAATACAAATAACTGCAGTTTTCCCTTCAAAAAATTAACTCTTTAAAATGTGCCTGAATAAAATATAATAACGATCGAATGTAAATCAAAGAATACAAAACACAGAGTTCCACTAAAATCATATCAGTACACTGATTGCAAAGTGCCTTGTGTAAAACATTAAAAACAGATAATAGTCTAAAAAGAGGAAGAACAGAATTGTTTACAGAAAAAACAATTCTCACGCAGTGAAATCAATCACTGCACGCTTTTTGGGCGGGACCCTCATACAATTGCACTTAAGGTATCCGACTGCTCTAAAATTGTGAATTTTGCCAAAAATTGACAAACTTTTTTATAATTTTATTTTATGGACCATCTTATTAGCTTTACATAAATACCAAGTTTATTTTCCGTTCACTAGAACCAAAACTACAAGTGTTTTAGTAAAAGCAAATGCCATTACCTTAAGTAAGATGTCATACTCTAAAACGCGTTTTACTCAAAATGTGAGTGTGTGTGTTTTTTTTTTAAATGCTCGGGCCAGCGGTTGCTATAAAAGTTTTGAAAATAATTGACTGAAATTTTTTTTGTATATTCTGTATAATAGTAGAAGTGTTTCAACCTTCAGATTTATCAATCATTGTTTTATTAAAAATTTACGGTCCTTTATGTTAATATAAACACTGTTTTTTTTAAGCAATTTCGTACAATACCTAAGATAAATTGCTCTAGTTTTTGTAAAAAGTAAAATATCTCTTATCCTGAAGGTTATTTCAAAATAGAATAACATAGCAACAGATCAGAATTGAAAATTTGTTCATAAACTTTTGGTACAGAATGGGCCACGTTTATGTTATTTTTTGTAAATTTTGACCCATTTTTCCCCACACACACATTTTAGTAATAATTTTTTATCTTCTCAATTTTAGCACATTTTTCTTAAAATGTACTAAACAAATCTAAAAACCACAAAAAACTCTCCATATCTCCATTTTTTTAAAAAAAAAGTTGTCGCAAGTGGAGAACTTAATAAAGCTCTATCCATGTAGGTTTTCTTCAATACTCGTTTTAAAATCCGACATCTTTTTAGAACACCTTTTCATACTTCAATAGTGTGAGTTCTTTCATAGCTTTTAGTATATGTTCATCTGCAGTTTTTTGTTACCATGGCATCAGTAGCCGAGTGGTCATGGTCGCGTATTCGAAACTGTTAAGTCACGTGTCCAAGTCTTGTTTCCACTGAAGATAAACAGAGTAGAGGGGTTGATGTACTTTGAATCTGTCAAAACTCATCCTATGAGGGAACGCAGTGCCATCTCAAGTATCGTCCTTGTCATTTGACCACGGTCCAAAATTACTGCTTTTGTGTTCGACAGTAATAAACAACCGGAAAACGTTCAATGTCAAAATCTTCACTGTCAATATTCAATATGGATAAAGAGAAAAGCATAAGGTATGACTAAAAATAACTTGTTAATTAAACAACGAAATCAATAAGTTTAATCTGCACGGTTAAAATTTGAGAATAAACAAAAGTATTTGTCTATGTGAGGCTATATTCTCACAAAACGCTGAACGCAGAGAGTGAGTGAGTGTTTTATTAAAACCACAGACGAGTGACATACGAGGACGACACCTGAGCTCTGGCATCTCATTCTCCTAACTTCCACACCACGATAACGAAGATGAATTTAACGTGCATCACAGCTCCTCTACAAGGTGGGCCTTCAGTGGCTCTCGGGTTCTAGTTCATGACACGCCGGCCACGTGTCCGTGACCTTGACCACTAATTTACCGCGGCCTCGCTGAACGTAGAAATACTCCGAAAAATGGATTAAGATTCCAAATAAATAATTTCGAAAATTTCATCTCAATGAAACAGTTCCTTCTTTTTTTTCAATTCCTACTATATTAGCTCACTCTCTTATATATATTTATTTATATACATATTTAAATTGTTCAAAATTTTAATAGTTAATAAAATACTTTCTACTCATCCAATCAAGTCCAAATAAATTTTTTCAAACTTGCAGTGGATGGCACTTGATGTTAATACGGTTTTTTCAAATATTAATTCATTAATTGAATTAATTACCGGTTTTCGACGCACACTTAGATTCGTCTCTATTGTTGTAACAATGTAACTGTTAAAACAATGACAAAAGTTTGCGCCGAAAACCGGTTTTCAGACAAACTAGCCAAATCGGGTGTGCATTGTTATAACAATGCAGACAAATCATGTTCCTACTATTAGTTCACTCTCTCCCTATACATACATATATATATATTTATACATCTATATATCTTGTTCAACTTTCAATCATTCATAAAATACTTTCTATTCATCCATTCAAAGTAGGAATTGACTTAAAAATTTATTTCTTATATTACTTATTTTTTCTAACCTGGAGTTCTGTTAGCGAATTGACAATGGTTTTCTCAATCATCTATCCATTCATACTGTATTTTTCAATGAAAATATGCGCATTGTCTGAGATAACATTCCTTTTGTCATAACCAATTCATCACGATACAAAGTCACAATCGTCTCGGAGAATTTATCCATGAAATACATCAGATTTCCATCTGTCTTATTGTTTTTCGAGCGCCAAACTAGATTATCATTGTTTCCTTCCATGTAAGAATTTCAAAATATTTTTAAATTCCTTTATCAGCCTAGCAGAAGGAAAAAGAGATTTTTTCTTGGGTTTATCGAATTTTTAGGTTAGATCAGGGGTCGGCAAACTTTTAGCTCTGCATGCCAAACCTATCAACCAATGGGATTCAGCGTGCCACTCAATAGGATATTTTTGAAACAATTCGATTCCCGCGATAATGTATACAGAGTTAGAGAATAGAGGTCAACACACACACACAATAATATAGATTTACAATTTTATTCTATATTAATTTTGTATTATTTAAAGATATTTCGTAACATAAAAATAAACAGCATACACAATATAACTTTTCTTCAACAAAAATAACAAGAATTTCAAATTGCACATATATTATGTATTTTTAAACATATTTATCAAAGTAAAAAATAGATAACATAAAAATAAGCATTCACCTTTCTTATAGTAAATTAAAAGATAAATAAAAAATTTAAGTGATGCACTGCTCTACATACACTTTTATATCGCAAAATCAAGGGTATAATTTATGACTTTCGATTTGATATGATTCTGAGCATTCAGTTGTTAAACAATTTCTTTGCGTACTCGAAATACTTTTTTCATATGAGGAAAGATTTTTTACGTACACATGAAGAATGAGATCTCTCCAGCAATGAATTTCAATAATTTACAAAAAACAGCTGTAACTTTATCTAAAGAGTAATCTTTCAGATTTTTTTTCTTAATTCTGTAAATGTCACTAATTCTGAAGATGTTTTTCAAATAAGGTCCATTACAAAGTTATCAACTTCCATCCACTCAGAAAACTGATAAATTTTTGGAGTAGTGCAGAGTGCCACTGAGAATTGTACCGCGTGCCACATGGGGCACGTGTGCCATAGGTTGCCGACCCCTGGGTTAGATGTTTGTATTTCCGCTGGTACATTTTCTTCAAATAATTAAAAGGATTATTTTTCAAATTCCTACTATTAGCTCACTCTCTGTCTATATGTTCAAATTTGCATTCGTTTATAAAATACATTTTAAAGCGCTCAACTGAGCTGAAGTTTTATATGCACAATTGTTTTGGGTGATAATAAGTTAATCTAATTCTTTAATTAAACTTAATTAATTTTTGTTTTATAGAAGGGAGAAAAAATTAAATTTTTTTCCCAAAAAACTTTTTTTCTTTAAGGGTTTAACATCTTGAAAGATAATTAGGGAGGGTTGCGGCTACACAATGGGCGCTGACAAGGAGTTATAAGGCTCGCAGGGAACCTCCTGTGTTCTGACCCTGGAGCAAACGTAAAAAACTGGGGAAGAATTTCTTTAGACCCCAATTAGTGTTTGTTTGTTAGCTTGATTTGAGATTTTATTTGGTTTGAATTAAATAAATTATTTAATGTAGTTTTTTCACGATAAAACCATTTTTTTTAAACTTTGCATCTACTATCATATAACAAAATGAAATCCTTTCTTACCTTTAACTAAAAAATATATATATAATTTTTATTTTTATGCCAAACAAATAGCTTTATAAATATTTTTTTTTTAATTTAACATTAATATTTCTTTATTTTTGTTGCAAAATTACAATTCGTAAATTCTGGGAACACCTATCGCTAAATTATGTTGCTTGGCTATCGATTCCGGTCGCCAAAAACACCTATCGTAATTGTAATTATTTTATAAAAAAATAACTAAAATAAAATTCTTCTTTGTTGACCTAAGTAGGAAAGGAACTTAAAAAAATTTTTTTACACTACTTGTTTCTTAGATTTCTATGTTTTGAATAGTTTAAGGTTAAAAATGTACCTTTTTTTTTCTTACATCTGGGAATTTTACGAAATATTTTCCTCAGCACACAAATATAGAACATTAATTGTTGTAGGAGTACAGCTTTTTGGTTTTGAGGAAGACGTGGCACGTATTTCTAGTTTCCCCCATTATGAATCATTCGAGTAATTGCCAAAGTGTTGTTGTTCCTTATATAATTACGAATGAATTAATTTACAATCGATATTGGTTGCATTTAAATGAGATGAGTCGTACAAGAAAAGCGTTTCCTGGCGTGCCGTCTCATACGTCGACTTCGTCACCTGATTGTTTTTTTCTAAATTGAGAGGCACTTGGCTGTGGTTAATAGATTTTTAAATTAAACTGAAACAGCCAAAGCATTTTATAAATGAACACAAATCTTTTACTGTTTTCATCAGTAATGAAAGTTGAAATTCACGAGGAATAAAGTCCACAGAAAGAAACTCCTTATAATTTTTTATAAGAATTAGATATGCGATTAATGATTATATTAATTTTGAATGGAGTGAGCTTTTATTAAAACATAATACGTAAAGTAACACCGGGGCCACTGGCCACAAACCTCGTAATTTTAAACCGTAGTCAAGTGACAAGGAGGACATCCCCTCTCCTAACTACCACATCACACAAGCGGGAGGACATTTGAGCCTCGACAGTCTTACCGTCAAGGACCCCCTCTACACAGATCTTCAGTGACACCAGGACTCCAACCTGTAACACTCCGGCCACGACTTCGTGAATATAACCAATAAGCTACCGTGATCACGTAGAAGATGGAAGAGATTGCTATAAGTAAAGGTTTCATTCTCGATCCTAGCTTTAGATTACGATTTGCTTCTCCAAGTTCCAATCGCGAACTCGTGCTCGGTTCTGTCAAATCATATTCGAAACCCAGTGCTGCTGAAGACCCGCCATGTAGATGGGTTGATGCATGTTGAATTGTCGAGGATCATAGTTCACCCGTTTGCTAGGTGTGGAAGTTTGGAGAGTGAGGTACTAGTTCAGGTGTCATCCTCGTCACTACCATGGTTCAGAATTATGAGGTCCATCACTTATAACCTTCGAGATCAAATAAAATCGTTAATAAAATTCTTCCTATTCATTCATTCAAAGTAGGAATTGACTTAAAATTTTTTTTATATTGCTTGTTCTTATTTTTAATTGTAGTTCTTCTATCTTATACTGTACAGTCATGTGCATCGGGCTTTTTTTATTAAAAAAAAAATTCTCCATTGTTCTTATAGTTATTTTTGCAAAATTTCTTAATCCGAATTCTTCCCCTTATGGAGAAATATTAAATCCAAAATTAGCTGAATGGAACAGTTTTTAATCATTTTTTTAGAAGAAAGCTTGGGTAAAATCAAAATCAAGATTTTTAAAAATACAGCATCCTCGGAATCTCAGTGTTAAAGTTACAATCGAATACATGGAATTTTATGTAGAGATGACATTTAAAAAATATTTTAATTAGTAAAAATCATGCTTTTCTTCATTTACGGGGTAATAAATTCCGTTTTTAGTTGAAAAAGTTGTTACAATTTTCCTTTGGAAAAGAAAAAAAATACAAATTTGATTCTTTCCATAAATTGTTACTGACAATAAAAATTTCTTTGATGCCGTTTCAATGTTGAAAAGTTTTTTTTTTTTAATATTTCTAATGTTAGGCTAAACAAGCGTGTGTTCACAATAGCTTCTTTTTATTTATATTTTAATGGGTTATGAAGTTCTTACCAATACTTTTTTTTGTACCAATATACTCGAGAAAATAATAAAAAAAACTTGCATATATATAAGATGGGTTTCCTTAAATATTCTTTCAAAATTCGTGTACCTAAAACTAAATATTTTGCATTTAAAATTTTTATTGAATAGCTATCTTTTTCTACAATCAAGAAAAATAATTTATTTTATACATATTTTCAAAAATAATTGGAATAATATTTTTTCATCCGAACTTACTTTTTTTTACCTAGAAGTTCTGAATTTCTAACGTGAACATAAAAATTCTGATAATATGTTTGGGTATTCTGAGAATTATTGTCGAATTCAAAGTTTTCTAGCCTTATCAGCAAAAAAAAATTTCAATTTTATTATCAAAGAGCCATTTTTTTATATTACCTTGCATCTAAAACTTTTTCCCTGAATATGCATTTTTAAAAGAAATCGTGTATAATGCCAACAGTTACTGTAAAAATGCTTGCAAGCATTCAAAACTATTCGAAATTGATTTTTTTTTCCTTGTCATTATGTAATTATTTTAAAACATTTTGAGTCTTTGTCGAATTAAGTATTGAAATGAAGTTCACTGAACCATGATACAGTTGTGTTCTAAATATGAGATAATATTCTGTTGAAATCGTGTTTTTTCCTCTTCGTTGATTCTACAGTGAATAAACGGATCATTGAATTGTCGTGGACAAACGATTTCTGCTTACAAGAATGTCTAGATAAAGAATAAAGCAAAAAATGAGCTCCTACGCGTGTGTAGAGACCCAAATTGTAGAATTTTTAAACAAATGCGTAGGGGGGGAAATTTTCCCCGAATATATATATATTTTATTTTACTGAGAAATATATAAATTCTTGGGATCTATTTATGGTGAATTACTATCTACCTAAATTAAAATTTCGCTTTGGTTCTGAAATTTCCGATAATCAACAATATATAAAGATTCAACTTATTTGCAATCGTATTTGAAATATTTTTTTCTGTTCTTTGTGCTTTGAATTATTTAAAATTCCAATTGTTTCATGTGATTTGGCTTTCTATTGCACAACCCAAACGATATTAACTAATTAATCTATAAAAATCTTGTTCCCCTCAAATAGCAATGCTTCAAAAAATTGCGGGGCTTTGCATGGAAGTGCAAAAATAGCTAAACGTGGTGATGTATTGCAAATTTTACAGCCAGTTATGAATAAAAATCCGTACAATAAAATAAAACTTAGTATGAAATTCAAAATAAAAACGAAGATCATGAGTCTAGTCTGTGTTTTTATACATGCCCTAAAGTTCATTCTAGAGTTTTACGATTTGAGCAGTGAGTATGAGCAGTTGTATAATTTGTGCAATGAGGGTTGGTCAAGCATCAGGCGGACGGGGGGGGGGTACCCCTTTCCCCTAGTATCCTTAAAGAAAATATATGAACCAAGCTTCATCAATTTCATATCGCAAACTTTCCTTTGTTTTTGAATTACAAAGCATTATATTTGTAACCGTAGAATCGCCAATAGCCCTCGTGTTGCCATAGATGTTAATTTAAATAAACCAGTTGGGGTTGCAGCGTAGGTAACAAAATTCTTATAAAATCATGCCAGAAAAATTTGTGCCCAATTGCTTCTCAAAATAAGCATCTGAATAACCGCCATGCCTTATTAATTTTTAAGTTTTCTTTGATCGAAATATCACCAAATTCGATCTCTTAATAAATTGTTTTTATGTCCACTTATTCTTTGTTCACAAAGTAGAGTCGTGACTGCAATTATTTAAAATTTCCACCCAAATCAAAAAAATAGTAGTTGTCGTGTCAGAAGTAAGATCCTTTATAGGAAAATATGTAACTGGGAAGCTGATTAAGTTGTTTGAAAAACTAGTTTAAACAAGTTCTCCTGAAGACATGATGTTCATAGATTTTGCTCAGTCACGCCTGATGAATGCAATGAAAGAATTAATGTTTTTCTTTTAAAGAAAAAAGTTAATTTTCGAATAAACTCGCGAATCAGCTCGCATAAGTAACCTAATTTTTAAAATTCTGTATTTCTTTAATCTGGTTCCATTTACCGCAGTTTAAGAATGGACTAAATTCATGTGACGTCAGGGTCATATGATAAGAGCAATCACGTGTTTCCAGCCAAGCAGTTAAAGCGCTTTGTTGTTGCCAACTTTTGCTTTTTATACGTATAAACTTTCTTTTAAGAAGTACATATTTTTCAACAATAATAATGCACACATGTAAACAAAGCACATTTAATATAAAAGTACGCGTATAATATAAGAATATTTTTTTTTAATTTTGAAAACCTTTTTGAAGGTTCTTAAGGCTACAGTGGACAGTTAAAATGTGGAAAATTGTCCAAAATATCGAAAAAAATTTTTTTGCTGATTATAATATCTTATTAGCCTCTCTATCAAACGCAAAAAAATTTTTTTGGTTTTATGCATTTTTTACTGAGTTATAGGGTAGTTTCGAATTAGTCATCCATGACCACGCCCCTTTGTTTACATTTTCTAATGTCATGCTATTGTAGCTGTCATGCACTTTGACAGGAAAAAATTTTATTTACTGTAGACAAAGCCTCACTAATTTTTAATTTTTAAATGTTAATTTATCAAGTTCAGGTTGGCAACACTTTGCTTTAACTGTATCTGAGACCTAAATTGACATTATTTGTTTACAATTTGTTCAAACTTCGGTTTTGCATTTTTCTTTCAAGTTTACTCAAACCTTATATTTATTTTACCAAAACAAAAAGTTTCTTTTCAGAACTAAAAGCTCTTTTTAAATCGCATTTATTGTTTAAAATTATTAGTATGGATCTTATATCATCGAGATATAGAAAACCAAAAGGTCGCCCTACCAAAAGGAGGAAGTTGTTGTCTGAAAACAGCAAGAAGCGATGGCAGAAATCTCCTGAAACTGTTGATGAAAAAAACAGTTTTATATTACAGAGGGATCCATTATCTGACCCAAGTACATCTTCCCAACCTGAGGCAAGTTATATTTTCACCCACAAGGCTGTGTTTTCTGAACTATTGTGCAAAAGTTCCTTGCAAATATTGTATTTGTATTCCTTGTTATAAAACAACACCAATCCATGGGATATTCTACAAAAATTGAACTTTTATGTGAATCATGCCATGAAACCTATGGAAGTGTGTATTCAAGTTTCCAAGGGGAGTCTAAAAATTCACATGATATTAACAGCAAGCTGGTGAGTGCCTTCCTATCCATGGGCAGAGGGCATGCTGCTTTGGAAACTTTTTCATCTGTGCTCAACATGCCAACAATGGACAGAAAAAACATTTGCCAAATGCATGCACAACTTATCGGTTAAAAAACAAAGAAGTGAAGAAAAAAATGCTCGAAATGTCACGTCAAGGAGCTAGAGAAGCTCACATAAAAGTTGATTCTTCTCTAAAATATCAGGAAATCATTGACGTGAGTGTGTCATATGACGGTACATGGCAAAAGCGAGGACATACATCTAACCTAGGATTAGGAATAATCATCGATGTCCTTAGTGGACTTGTTCTTGACTTTGAAGTATTGTCGAAATACTGTCATAATTGCATAATTACTGGTCGAGATATGGGAGTCGATAGTGCGGAATTTCACATTTGGCAAAAAGGACATATGGATGAGTGTGACAAAAATTTCGATGGAACGTCTGGAGCCATGGAGATGCATGCTGCACTAATTATGTGGAGACGGTCAATAAGTGATTGCCAAATGAGATTCGTTTCCATGCTGAGTGATGGTGACTCGAAAACTTTTCAATTTTTGTCAGAAAATGAAGTATATGGTTCTGAGGTAAAAATCGAAAAGGAAGAGTTGCTTGAATCATGTTGCGAAGAGGCTAGGTACATCGTTACGCAACAAAGTAAAAGAGTGGAAGGTGAAGAAGGTGACTCTTGGTGGGCGTAAGCAGGGAAGCCTTACGGATAAAAATATAACAAAGTTGCAAAATTACTACAGAAAAGCTATAAAAGATAATGTTCCTAATACCCAAAAAATGAAAACTGCTATATATGCCAGCCTGATGCATTGCTCGTCAACTGACGAAAAGCCTACGCATGGTAAGTGTCCTGAAGGGGAATCATCATGGTGTTTTTATAAAAGAGCAATAGCCAAAGGTGAAACCCCAGGGTCACATAGTTCAATGAGAACTTGCTTGTCACAACAAGTAGTTGAAAAAAATTATGCCTGTTTACCAACGTTTAGCTTCAGACACCATTCTTGAAAGATGCGTAGGAGGCAAGACGCAGAATTGTAATGAAAGTCTGCATAGCTGCATTTGGCGAAAATGCCCAAAAGAGGTATTCGTATCCAAAAGGAGGCTAGAAATAGCAGTTACGGATGCCGTCGAAAAGCACAATTTGGGCTACGTAAAATCACTTGAATCAAAAGAGGACTCAAACCTTAATGATAGTTTTTTCTTTGACTATTGCTGAAAGACAGGATAAACGACGCATTTCTCAAAACATTTCTGTGAAAAGAGAGAAAAGGAAAAGAAATACTACTAATAAAGATGTAGCCTATAATGCCGGTGCTTTTTAATTTTTTTCAGATTTAGCGACAGTTTTCTTTTTATGTGTAATTGAATTTATTACTGTTTTGCATTTTTATAATTTAATTGTATTGAAATACTTTATTTTTACTCATTGTGATTAACGAAATATATAATTTATTATCTGGTTGATGAAATACATTCTACTAATTTACTTTATAGATATTATTAGAAAGTTCTAGCTTATTTTTCAATTTTTATCACTATATATACCACGCATGCTAATGTGACTGTTTCAATAAATATTGCAGAATCTTTTATTTATATATTCTGCACCTATCTTATGTTTATATGATATTAGTGTTTTTCAAATTTATACTTATATATCTTTAATTTTTTTTAAAAAATCAGTTATTTTCTTATAAAATCAAAATAGTTGTTTCTCACAAAAACAAAAATTTGCCTCGAAACTGTTTTGAATTTTTGTAATTTAATCCTATTGAAATACTTTATTTTTACTTATTGTGATTTATGAAATACATAATATATATACAGTTTGAGATAAAATAATAATGGAATACATTCTGCTAATTTACTTCTGATATTATTAGAAAGTTCTAGCTTACTTTTCAATTTTTATCACTATCTGTACCACATGTCGATGTGACTGTTACAATAAATATTGCACTTATATGTATATATTCTGCACTTATATTACATTTGTTATGATATTAGTGTTTTTATATTTCAAATTTATATTTATATCTTCATTTTTTTATAAAAAGCTAAGTTATTTTCCTTTAAAATAAAAAAAGCTGTTTTTCTCAAAATCAAAAATTTGCCTCGGAACCAAAATTCAAAATGTTCCATGCGTTGCAATTTTTGTCCAATTATAACAAAACTTTCCAAAAGTATTCTTCTAATATGTAATTATAACTTCTTGGATGCATTGTAGCAATAGTGATAGGGTGAAAGAAGAAATTAAAGTTTTTTATGTATAAAGTCATTAAAATTCTTGAAAATTTCATATAAAAATTTGCGTTTACCCATACTTTGTAAATTATCATATAAAACATTACTTTACATGCATAAATTTCTAAAGAATTGCTTAAAGAAGTTAAATCAGTTAAAAATATGAAATTTTTTAAAAAATCAAAACGCATGGAACGTTTTGAAATTTTTAAATTATTGTTAAATTTTTTTAAAAAATTTTAAATTTCTTAAAAACTACTCATTTTTTTCTCACCAAATTTTTTATATGGTTTTAGTTATAACTTAAATACTGGCAGTCAAAATTTGGAGCATGTGTGTAACAAATTTAAAAAAAAATTTTTACTGTCCACTGTAGCCTTAAAAAAAATTT
>BMAO01008128.1:24950-37887 GCA_019973975.1 Trichonephila clavata
AGGGCAGAGGCGGATTAAGCTAGTTGGAGGCCCTGGCGGTAAAAGGTTTGGGGCCCCCTGGGCTGAAAAGTCAAAAAACTTAAATAGTGAAAAAACTCGCTGACCTTAAATTCTCAAAATAAAATGTATAGCTAAAAAAAAAATTAAACTTTATTTTAAAGAATTAAAAAAAACTTATTTAAAAGCTTAAAATTTTGCTATTCAACTTTACGTCTTGATTTTTCTTGGGCAAATTCATCGATTATTTTTGCAGTATCTATTTGGTCCAAAACATCTTGTTCTATATATAATGTGGCCATGCTGTTCAGTTTCTCTTCTCCCATACTACTTCTTAAATAATTTTTAACGCGCTTTAAAACCGAAAAAGATCTCTCACCTGATGCATTTGATATCGGTATAGTTAAAAATATTTTTAAAAGTATCTCTACATTAGGGAAAGTCGAGACCATTTCTTTTGCAACTCGATAAATTTCTATTGGAGTGTTCATTGTATCTTTGTTTTCTTTTAAAAATAGCAAAAACTGATCCAATTCATCGTCAAAATTAAACGATTCAATATCGTCTTTGTAAATATCCTTTAATTTTTGTACAGCTTTCTTCTTAATTTCAGGTAACATCTCGTCAAAAAGTACAAAAAAAAGTGTTCGATAACATTTTCATATATTCCAGCTCTTCGGAATAGTTCTGCACTTGTTCTATCACATATGACATAGAATGAGTTGACCAAGAAATTTTCCCTATTTTCAAATTCATGACCTTCTTTATAGTTTCACCGAAAATAATTTTTCTCTTTCGCTGCCTGCAAGTTTGTCCAACTTCCTTTTCAAATGAGAGTCCTTAAAGCAGTTGCTTCTTGTTCTACTTTTCCAAATTCATTCCTGAAATTTTGTATTTAATTTTCTAAAGATTTCAGTAGATAAGTTCCTTTTAATAGCTCACACCCAACTGATTATAATGCTTTGCTAGTAGCACTCACCCTCTGGAGTATGGTATCCCAAATCACGGTCATTAGGGAAGTTTCATACTTCCCCATCTATTTCAAAAGAGAAGTTGCCTCTAGTATATTGTGATGTTCTCCTCATTTGTATCACGGATTTCAGCCCGGGCCTCTTCTATGTGTGTATAACCAAGTCTTATAGCTCGTACGGCACCTGCTCTTGCTGACCATCGTGTATCTGAAACTTTTTTCACAGATATTGCATGTTTACTCCTTTCCAGATTTTTATTTAAAATTGGCCAGCGATGGGTTGACACAGAAAAAAAATTGAATAATTTCTGTACAAGCATAAAATATTTAATTGCATCGCTACAATTTTCTGCTGCTAAATTTCCTACTAAATTTAAAGAATGAATGGCACAAGGAATGTAAACTGCGCTTGAACTGTGTTCTTTAATACGTGCCTGTAAACCTGAGTACCACCCAGACATATTAGACGCATTATTAAATGTCCCTCTGCAATTTTTAATATGCAGTCGAAATTTAGAGCTAAAATTTCTAAAGCATTTAAATTTTTTTCCAAACTCTCATAAAATTACATTTCATCTTTTTTCAAATTTTCTGTGATAGAATTATGAAATTTCTGATTTAATACACACATATTTTGTTTAATTCTTTTACTCTTTACAGAAAGCATAGTTTAATTTCTAGAACAAAACGTAGCTTAGCTTCCACGGATTACTTATAATCAAAATTATTAAAATATCTCAACCAAAAGTAAGCTTTCAAAAAAACTCTAAAAGTTTTCTTTTAAAAAACTGTGGGATTTTTTGGAAAAACAATTATAATATTCTTGATTTTTGTAAAGTCTCTTTTTTAAAGTTTCAAAATAAAAGTTAATAAAACATTAACTGAATACAAATGTTTTTTACACATTCTAGTTTAGTATTATTTCTATACTTGTTTGTTTTTTCAAAAATCTTAATACTTTGTGACTAAACAGAACAATAAAACATTTCCAAAATAATTTGAAATTTCTAAGATAACTCAAAACTGTTTGACAAACGCCACAATATCACAAAATAAATCTACAATTTTTCAACTAAAGTTATATCTTAATTACATTCAAAGTTCCCTCTCTCAAAATTAAACAATCTTACTACATATTGAATAACTTTTCACATTTCTATTTTGTTTGAAATCCCTCTCTTATCTACTTTATAAATTGTGTTTATCATATTTTTATTTCTGTAATACATTTTGCTACCACTTTAAATAGTTTTAAACTAGGAGCAATTAAAAAATAGTACCTATATTTTTCAACATTTATATTGTTCTGTAAAAATAAACATTTCATTAAATGCTTTTTATAAGAAATTTCTGCTATAGTTTTGGCATTGTTGCCTTTTTTAAAGATTTTAAATATAGTTATAGATGAATTTTGATTAACTTTGTTAGAACTTTGATTAACTTTATTATTTATTTACAGAAATTATGCATTTTAAAGTAATTATACAACTTTTATGTATTTTTATAATTAGTTAAACGCATTTTTAATTATTAGATTGCATTGAATATCCTTTTAAATTGTCTGGACAAAAGATCTTAATCAAAAAAGGATCGCCAGTAAATCACTCTTAAAATGGCAATAAACACAAAAAGAAAAAAAATAATTTCTGCTTTTCAAATTTAATTTTACAAAATAATGGTTTCCTTAGCAGTTTTAAAGTATATTAGAAAAATTATGTGTTTATTTCACGTTACCTCAATAAAAAGAAAGAAAAGTGTATTTTTAAGTAAACTTAATATACTTTCTTTCTTTGAATATTCTTTTAACAGTTTGAAGCAATTTTAAATAAATATTTAGAAATTATAGATTGGCTCATATATTACTAAACAAAATTATCGTAATCCTTTAGGATTACAAACAAAAAAATCAACGCAATAAATATAATAACGTTTTTATTTCAATTTCGATTTATTGTTAGGATTCTTTTAAGTATGGTAAATAATTAATGGATGTACTCAAAATCTCATTAATGTTTTGTATTTTGAATGAACTACTATCGCTTTTTATAACTGACTCAAGAAATTATTTTTATACGAGAGGCAAATAATATTTTTTCATTTGAATAACAATGCCAATCGAAAATGTTTTAAGATTCAAGCTACGAAAACACATTTAAATATGTTAATCATCATGAAAATATTCTAAGAAACTGATGACACACTTATTTATATTTATGCAACTATATGTAATACGAAAAATAAATAAATAAAATAGTAATGACACGCAAATGCGACAAAATATTTTTCTTCACTTTATTTTACGCAATGATTAAAATACCTGCGCATTAAATCTTAAAAATCAAAAAAGAATTTGAAAATGAAAATATAGTTACCTTTTTTTGTTGTTTAAACACGGCTCTCCGATTTGTCTGTATAAGCGCAGGAAGCTAAAAGAAATTAGTTCGAAAATCAAATTGACGCAAAATTTCCTCAGTTTTCTCCGAAAAGGGGTCTTTTTCTTAGGGTCATTCGGTCCCATTCTTTTCATTCGTCCTTAAGCCTGCCATAAATCTTGATCGTGCTTTTCCCGATCCTGCTTTTGTCCAATGTACCGAAATTCTACTTTAACGCACCCTCTCCCCCTTCCCCCAGAGGACCAACGTTGAAAACTCATTGATACTCCTTAAAAAAAATAATTAACTATAGACTGGAGGGTGACGGAAGACTTCTGGTGCTTATGGTCCTAGCTTTTCTCGAAACGGGTAGCAGTTATCGAGCCCTTGCTCACCATAAATGCACATCCAGTCTTTTGGTTGTTACAGAAATAAAAGAGAACCAGTATAAATAAAATATAATATTCTCTTTCACTGGACCATCACTGAAAAAAATTCTGACTAAGGACCAAGCATTCCTGTAGCTTCTTAGTGCGATGTTTATTACAGTCAATCAATCAATAGACGAAGGAGTTATTGTCATTTACAGGCAAATAACATTCTGAATGGATTTTTTCCATCCTGTTATCTGTATTTCACTTCAAACGATCTTTCTGTGGATCCGCTTTGAATGAAAATTTTTTCCTACGTTCAAAGATTACTCCACTCCTTGTCTTCTCATTATTTTGAGTAATTTTACCAGCTTTTAAACTTTTCTTATTGCGTTTCCTTAGATTATTCAGAATTCACACGGAAAACTTATATCGTTTTAAGCCAGTGGCATACTATTTTATAAACGTAAAATAGCTGGTAAAATGTTATCAATGGTAAAAGACCATTGATAACATTTTACGACTTTTTGCTTACACATGTAAGGGGCCCCTGTAGCTAGGAGCTTTTATTTTCGATGACTTAATATCGCCAGATGATATGTATAAATTATAGCAATGTAATGTGTGTTTTTTAATGTCAGAAAGTATTTTGCTTTACTTCATGTCAGTAAACTTTTTTAAATCTCTATTTTCCATATGCTCGGGCCCCCTCGTAGGGTTATCACGCTTCCCCCTCGGGGGAGGTGCACCCCACAGTTTGAGAAACGCTGCTCTACAGTTTTTTTCGAAAAATTACTTTCATCTATTTCACTATTTGATTCATTCATCAATTTAGAGAAATTTCAATCTCACTTAAATATTTCGCTATTTCTGTCATGCAGACTGAAATAAAACAAATGCTAAATTTGCAAAATACTTCAATCCAGTGCCGGATTACTCGTTAGGAGGAGTAGGCAATTGCCTATGGGCCCCGTGCTTTTTAGGGGCCCACAAAAGCGTGTTCTGTTTTCTGTTAGAGCTCCAAAAACAGGCTAAGGGCCCGAGAACTCGACTGTCTAGGGGCCTCCATGTCGTTTAATCCGACACTGCTTCGATCTCTTTCCCCACATTCTCAAAATATAAACACAAAAATCCAGATAACAATAAATCACGAACCTTAAAATACTAAATTCTTTCGAAAGAACTAAACATTGGTAGTTGTTTATAGTCTGAGATCTGGGATCATTATTTTAATATAAGAAATCTGGGATCAACTTTTTAAAAACTTCGAACCGAAAACATATATTAAAGACCAAAGTTCAGGAAATTTTTTTTTTTTAAAAAGGCAAAAAACAAACGGATTTCAACCGCAATTACATGCAATATATGAGGGCAACACTAATTGTTATACGATTCAAATCGTGGGTAATCATTGGGTTTGCAATATCAGTACAAGATTTTTTTGGTGCACGTTGAACTTATAATTGAAGTCTATCAGCTTGGGGCCCCTGCTTGTGCTCGGGGCTCCTGGCGGCCGCCAGGTCCGCCAGCCGCTTAATCCGCCTCTGGCTAGGAGTCTATGAGACAAAAAGTTTGGGAACCTCTGGTATAAAGGTTTCTGGAATGCAATCGAAAGCACTTAATTAACATTTAGATTTTTTTTATTGAAAACATTTATAAATCCCTGTGTACCACAAAGTATTACATAGGACTTACAAAAGTTAGTATGAAACACACATTGAAAAGGGAAAAAAATGAATTTTAAAGTCATAAAATATTATACTTACACAACAAATTTAACAGAACTTTTCAAAAGCACTTTTGGCGGAAATAAGTTGGTGAAAATTTGGAGTCCAATTTATATTAATGCCCTTGAGAGCCAGTCTTAGGATCTTTCTTTCTCTAACAAACTTGGAACACGCACGCACAGAAGGAGTACATGTTCTACATCTTCCTCGCCACCAATATTACAATCACAGGTAGATGATGGAACCAAATCTGTCTCTCTACATATAAATGGATGTTTGTACAGATGAAATGGCTTCGCTCGAACACTATTCAGCCGATCAGTATGAAAATTGGCAAGTAAATGTATTTTTTTGTGGAGAAGGTTTTTGTGCTGTTCTCTTTGTTGAAGCTCACCACCAGGTAGCGCTACAGCAAAGCAACTTCTGCACCGTTCAATCAATTGCCAAGTTGTCAACGTGGTCACTAAAAATGAGGCCAACTTGGCTCTAACACCAACATTTCGCTATGTTTCCATTGAATCGTCATTATTATGTAAGGAACGGCGTTGCTTGTGAATATTACATTTTTACATAAAATAAATACACAACAGAAAGTAATATTAACGTATTGCACATTCATATATAAATTATTTACACTATTTTAAGCGTTCATTACACAAAATTTGTAACAATGTGTTACTTTTGCTGAGTAGAGATCAGCTTAGAAAGGTGGTTTCAAAAATCGACTCACAGGAGAGCAAAGGGACGTTATAAATAAGGGGAAAAAAAAGTCCTTTTTATCAGCTATTAGACCTTCAAACTTAAAATTTAACAAATAAGGTTTTTTTGTTCAGCTGAGATATGCAAAAGCTGTTTTTTTTGTTTAATTTGCAATTCATTTAAAATTAACTCATGAAAAACTTCTTTATCCTTTCATCTGTATTTAATTTTTCAATTCACCAGTGCGAAGAACGGGTGCACCAGCTAGTCTATACAAATAAATAAAATTGAAGTGTCTGTTTGTAATTTCAAATTAGCAGCTTTTTACTTAATGCACTAAAAGTATATACGGTACTCATAACAAAAAACCAATTTTTAAAATTTTTGTCTGTCTGTCTGTCTGTTTGTTCCGGCTAATCTCGGAAACGGCAGCTAGTTTATTGAATAAATAAAATGATCAATATATTTTAAAATCGTCACACATATTGCCAACGCTTTTCTTTGAGAACGGTACATTTGAAATACTTAAAAAGTTTAATTTTGCTTTTCTATCATCTGAAAATGGAACTTCATTTCGAGGATGGGACGAAAACCTTCTATTAAATAAATAATACCACGGAATGCTTATTAATGCAGTTATAAGCTCTATCTACAACAGAGCAGTTATAACAGACAATTAAGAATGTAAAAAAAATACTGAATACTCACTTGGTGTATTACAGGGATTCAGGCAAAATTGAAATTTAAACAGTTTTTAAAAAGATCTAGGCATGTATTTAAGAAGAAAAAAAGAAATATTGGAATGATTGCTAACGATGCATTTCGAAGTTTTTAGATTCATAATTTTGGTCAAAACATCAAGACAACACCTGTAGACTGGCATTTCACTTTTTAAACTCTCACGCCTCACTAACGTAAGGACTTTCAGTCGCGACGGATTTAAAAGCACATCAGCCAAACAAAAGTGGCATCAAAGATTCAACCCATGACTCTACAAGAAATCAAGATCATAACCATTCGGGTACAACGGGGCCACTAAAAAAGATTGAAAGTAATATAAGTAAAATAAATCTGAGCTTCCAACTTTGTAATATTGTTATGTATAGATCGGGGTTTGTGGAATTTATGCACCAGTTTAAAGAGTACAGCAGTACTTTAAGAGCGATGAGAAATTATTGTCGAAAAACAATCCTTAAAATGCAGGATACAACAGTAAAATTTGCACAATGACATTTGCCATTTCTCGAACTATCCGCTTACGTCAGAAATCGTGATGCTCATATATTTCTCCAGTAATTTCTAGAAGCATCCATATGGCCACCAACTCTCCAACATGGTCCCCAAGTTGCCAAAATAGTCGTCAAAAATTATTCCAACTTGGCTCTATCGACATTTCATCAAATTTCCATTGAATCGCCATTTTTAAGTGAGGAATGGCGTTGCTTGAGGATATTACAATTTTTATCATAAAATAAATACAACAGAAGGAAATATTAATGTATTAAACATTCAGATGTAAATTATTTACACTATTTTAGGCATTAATTATACAAAATTCATAACATATGTTTTTTTTCCAAAAGGTGTTTATTTTTAATGCATATGAAGCATATATCAAGGATTAATTGATAATTTTATAGTAAGCCAACAATTTATTTATATTATAAGAAAAAAGAATCGGGGGAAATGACATCATGAGGGAAAGAGGAAGTTCTCATGGGGATTAAGTTATACACTCGGTAAAAGCCCGTGCAACGCCGGGCTTAGAGGAGAGGAAAAAACATAGAAGCCAGTTACTTCGAAAAAGAATATTGGTCATGCTGATTTTGTGAAGAGAACGGAAAATTTATAAAAGTAGGGAAAGCCCGTGCAACGCCGGGCCATGAGAGAAAGCTAGTAGTAATATAATTGTTGAATATGATGCATAATTAAATAAGATCATTTCTTCTGGCAGGTTTTTTATATTCTGTAAAATTTTAAAACCGTAACGGTATATTTATATAATATAAATCCCAGTTTCCTATTTTGGGCATTTAAAATAGAATACTATGAGAATTCCTGTGTTTCTTTGGAAACAACTCATCTCATTCTATAAATCTCTTTAACTGTCTTATTAATTCATCAACACTATATATCAAGCACGTGTACGGAGACAGCGAATTCCACGACCTAGTTTAAATAAACAAAGAAACGAATGGGAAAAAAATATTTTTAAACGTTTCATTGTTACTAAAGTAAAGAAGTTAAAAAAAAATGAACATTTCCAACAAATTTCTATTTTTGAAACAAAAACACAAGGACAGTCTTCCGCTTAAGCATCCCCCCCCCATTTCATTGTTGGAACAAGAATCATTTTTCCATTGTGAAAAAAGAAAGTTTTTCTTATCAAGAACTTCATTTAGTCATCTTTTAACATGAGTTTTTTATGCCCTTATCTTTGTCTGATTCTATCTGTAAGATATACCATAAATTATATACTCTAACACACGATTTCGTAACATTCTATTTAAGGTTATAATTGGTGCGCCATTTTCCTTGTCCATTGTAACATGGCGATGTTCAAAATACGTGATTGTTCAATTAATCATATTAAATTGTCTGATATGTTATTTTTTATTTTTATTGAATATAACTGAAAACAAGTTAATCCATTACACAATTGTCAGTTACAACACTTATTATCTCAGATAGCCAATCGGTTCTGTAAATGTAAGTGCTGAATCTGTATAAGCATCGTTTTTTTTTTCCAATTATTTAATTCTATACATCTATCGATTCTCTAATTGTGTTATCTATCTGTTATTGTGTAACAGAGTATGTTCATTGTTAAACTGATAAAAAAGTAAAAGTATTGAATGTTTTTTTTCTCCACATTCATTTTGTTTAGGTTATTATTAAAACAATGAATGTTTTTTGAAAATGTTATTTCCAAAATAGGTATAAGAATTTTTTTCTTCACGAAAATTTTTTATTGAATTACGTGATATATTTTTTATTAAATTGAGATTTATCCTGTACAATGAACTCAATTGGTTTTATTATAATTAATGTTAAAAAACAATGAAAAATTGCTTTATAAAAATCTTAACAACAATGCTGTATCTATTTATAATTTGCAAAATACAGGGTGGGGCGTGGGAACTTCCTATTTTGAAAATGCAATAAAACATACTACATTTTTACACTAATTCAGCTTTTCGGAATAGAAGTTAAAATTATAACAACCGATATATTTATAGAACACCCCACGCTTTTACCCCAATGACATTCATTTTCTCGTTAATCATTTTATTCTTTATTAAGAATTATTTTTTACTTTTTAGTTCGATTCAGTATAAAAGCGTGTTTTTTAGTTTTTTTCAAACTATAATTTATTTTTTAGTTCGAACTACAATAAAAGCGTGTTTTTTAGTTTTTTAAACTATCATTTATTTATTGTTAAATTTATCCTTGAGTTTGATATTTGAAGCTGGAATTACGTGGCTGTAGAATTAGTCTTGCTCTTCAATGGATATTAATTAATGGGTCTGAAGTGTATTTATTCTCTCTGTTTACGAGGCATCGGATGAGGTACGGAGGCCGTATCTTTATATTAGAGAGATTCCGTCTCTTCTGAACAGGTGCAACAAATAAAAGTCTGTTAAGAAGGAAAAATTCGAATCAAAATTTTTTTTTATGTACTATGTTTTTATAACAGACTAAAAATTATAATATTCCTCCTTTTCGTTGTTTTCTTTTTTCACATTTTCATGCATTGTTATCCACTTCTCAGCTATGGTCCAAATTTCAAGTCTCTAGCTCCTCGGAAAGTGCCACAGTTTAAAATCAATTACAAAATTCCACCCGGACAGACATTAAAGAAAGCGAGTTCATAAAAGCATGGTAATATGAAGTGTCAATCGTTTCTTCACCTTTTAAACATGTTCTTTTCATGTTAATTCGTATCATCACTTCTAAACGTATTGCTTTATAAAAATAAAAAAATATTTAGCAGTTAGAACGCAAATTATTTTTTTTCCCCACATGCACGAGCCTTTTTTTTATTTTCATTTTCAGAAAACTGTTTATATTATGGTTAGAAATTGCTAACACACACCCACCCTCCAATTTCTCAGATACAGAACAATTTTTTTGTTTTATTTCTATTAACCACAAGTGTATTTTATACTTGCATAAAATTAGCTTTAAATTCAAAACACTCGCTTTAGGGTTACACTTTATTCTTTTAGTCGCTAGATCTGAAATAAGTCGCCAAATCTGGAAATGATGTATGAAATTAGTCGCCATATCTGGAAGTGATACATTGAACAAATCACCAAATTTAAAAATGATATATGCAATAAGTTGCCAAATCTGGACGTGGTATCTGGATTTGTCGCCAAATCTGATTATCCTTATTCCTGACGATCCTGAAAAGGACAATGGAACAAAATTATGAAATTATTGTATTGTCATCGGTCCTTGACAAGTGTGCGAAATTTCGAATGAATCCGATCTTTTTAAGTGAGTAAAAATCGAGTTCTAAGATTCCATTACATGCAAGTGAAACTTATAAAAGCTTAACTTGTGTTAAAGAGAGTATCCGACTGGTTGCAACAACTTTTTTTTAAAAAAAAAGGAGATAGGGGGATTATTTTGTTATTTTTAGATCTGCTTAGTGCATTTTAAGAAAAATGTGCTAAAATTAAGAAGAGAAAAAGAAATTATTATTACTAAAATAGGAAAAAATAGGTAAAAATTGACAAAAAAATAACATAAACGTGGTCCATTCTTTACCAAAGGTTTATGAACAAATTTTCAATTTTTTCACTCTAATTTGTTGCTATAGTATTCATTTTTGAAATGACTTTCAGGATAAGAGATATTTTCTTTTTTACAAAAACTAGAGCACTTTATCTCAGTTATTATATGAAATTGCTTAGAAAAAACAGTGATTATATTCACATAAGGGACTGTAAATTTTGTAATAAAGTAGTGATTGATCAATCTTGAGGTTAAAACAATTCTACTATTATACATAACTTACAGAAAAAATTTGAGTTAATTATGTTCAAAACCTTTTTAGCAATCGCTGACCCCGTTTGATTATTTTCAAAAGATCACATTTCGAATAAAACGCGTTTTAAAGTATAACATCTTGGTTAAAGTAATGGCATCTTCTTTTACTAAAACACTTGTACTTTTTGTTCTAGGGAACGAAAAATGATAAACTTGGTATTTTTATAAAGCTAATAAGATGGCCCATAAAATAAAATCATAAAAAAATTTGTCAATTTTTGGCAAAATTCATAACTTTAGGGTAGTCAGCTACCTTAAAATAAAAAATTAATTATGGATGAAATATTTTGAAATTTTAAAAATATATTATAAACAGATATACAAATCACAATGTTGCACATTTTCATGAAAATTGAGACATTTTTATGTCTGAAAATACGCTTCTCGATTAGTTCAGGCTCTAGCATATATGGTGAAGACCGCCTGAAAAATAGCGCAATGACCTAAAAGGATCTTAAACATTATTTGAATTAAAAATATGCTTATATAAAATGTCAAAATTTTAGATATATTAAACAGTTCCGATTTTCAGCAGAAATTGAAAATATTTATTAAAAAAAATTAAAGAATTGGAATTTATTCTGAAGTTTGCGATTAAAACCCTAATAGTAGCATGTGACCTAAAGGTTGTAGAGGCTTGCTAGGTGTATGGAGCACTGAACCCTTTCAGGCTTTTATCTCCTGTATGGCAGATCAAAAATACGATGAATGACAAAAAATGACAAATTCCGTGGATTAGGATTAATTAACTTTAATAAAAGTGAAAATAATCATAAGTTAAAAATTTATTAAGTTATCAGTTAAAACTGGGAAAAATACACGATAATATAGAAAAAATTAAATCCAATGTGGGAGGAGGTTTTCTCAGCCAATCAGGACACTGCGCGAAGACGAGACCGAGAAACCAGAGAGGAAAGATATTAAGCTGAGAAGTAGCGATCTGATTGGCCATTTATTAGAGTCCTGAAAGAAGAGGTGATTTGTAAAAGGTGAAAATTTAGGAGTTGGTGAAAAAGAAATACAATTATTATACAAGAATCTCTAGCTCTGATTTATGTTCGGAAGGTATCTCTCAGTATAATTTAAAATGGGATTTGAAATAAATCTGTATTCGTGAAGAAATTAATAGATATTTTTCATTTGAATTTTTGATGTCGAATATGGACTGGTGCCCTTAAGATCTTCTGTTTACATAAACTACCTAGCCTTAAAAATCTGTCTAATAATGAATGCAACCCCCAAACCGGAAAAACATAGGTTAAGAGTGATCAGTTCATAAATAAGTATTTATTTATTTATACTTAATGTAGATTTACATTCAGTTAGTGGGAACATTAAATGAGCAAATGATTAAAATTTTTCTTAATGTGTGTAATGTTTTGGCTGAAAATGAGTATTATTCCGAAGTATTTTGTGTGAAGAAAGCAAGGTATCTTATTATCATGAAAATAAATATCAGGATTTATGCTCCTATAGTTGTAAGAAAAGACAGCCTCTGTTTTGGAGATATTCAAAGAAATATTCTAATAGAAGTGCCAATCTTCCAGATTTACTAAATGCCTATTCAGGGCTCGAAGCAATAATTTTTGGGTTATTATACCTTGCCAGTATAACAGTATCATCAGAGTGTGTGAGATGACGGTATTGCCATGCTTAGAGATGCTGTTGATATAAATTTTGAATACAGTTGGATCTAGAATATATCCCTGTGGAATACTAGAAGTGATATTAATGGAATGAGAG
>BMAO01008128.1:98214-255795 GCA_019973975.1 Trichonephila clavata
AGTCTGCAACGTTGAAATATGTATAAAGAAAAATTTCACAAGAAAAGAGTCAGACCAGTTTTCCCCGCGCGCAGTTAAAGGAACACGCAATAAACAAAACGTGCATTCTAAAAATAACCTCTTAATCACTTCAGCAGCTGTTGAAGCAGTTTCCTGCAGACGACCTTTAAAAGAAAGGGGTCGAAGACATATTGCGAAGTGAAACAGGCGGAACTTGGGGTCCAATCGTTATTACTTTAAATTTAGTACCAATGGCATTTTTTGTGATAAATAAAGGAAACTTAAAAAGTTATGAATGATTGAGTATGAATGCAGTGAGTGGGACCAGTTTTTGTTGTTAATCTTTATTGGTTGATCTGATATGTAAATATTACTTTCAACTGTTAACTATAGCAAGTAAGGTGTGCTTCTTTAATATTATATTAACTTCAAAACATTTATTTGGATGAGATGAACATTTCAAAATCGGTTAAGAACTAATTTAGATTTTTAAAAAAATTAATTAAAGGATGTTCTCATCATGAGCTTTAATTCCATTTATCATTTTTAAAAAAATAAAAGTGAGAAAAATAAAGAAGTTTCAATGTTTGACAACCGTTTTAAATGCAACATGTATAACCCATATAAGATTCGCACTCATATATTGGAAAGCATGTGTAAAATAATTAAAAAAGTAAAGGCCAAATTGAATATTAAAGGAATTGTTTTGTTCAGTGTCTTCGAAAAAAAAATACTTTGTTACATATTGAGGGAACATAAATAATTCAAATAACATGAATAACACACTGATAAACAAATATGCCATCGATGTTAACAATAAATATAAATAATTCAGAAACCAGCAAACGAAATAAACTTGCCAATGCCTTTGTCACTTTGCTTATGTTCAAGAAAAGTAGCCTGCATTCGGAAACTTTTTCACATAACCAAAAGTTCAGATATTAATATAAATTAGGCTAGGTAATATAATAAGCATATATTTGCTTATCACTCTTAAAATTCAGAAATATTCAACAAAGACGTCATTTTATATTAAGATACTGAAAAAATTATTTAGCAATAAGTTAACACAAGAAAAGCGAAAAACATTGTATAAAAACTAACATAGAATTGAAAATGAAATTAACAGTAGTATAAAACCGTTTTAGTAGTATGGATCAAGGCACCCATACATCAGTTTATTTTTTTATTTGAACAAATTCCCCACTTAATCTATCATTCTTTCCTTACAGTCTGAAAATAGATTCTTCTGGATTTCGGCAAACGTCAACGTGCCTCAAAATGTTAAATTTTAGATTTAAAAAAATAAATAAAAAAGGCCTTGGCTATAGATAATTTTATTCATTCAGTAGAATAAAATTGCTTTTTAGTTTTGAAGTAATTTAAATAAAATTGATCAAAATGTAAATTTTACAAAACAGTTTCAATGATTAGCATGTAAACTGTCGAAAAAATAAACCCATTATTTTCTTAAAGTATTGTTAGTTTGAATAATGTGTGCGACACCCTTCCTCCCTTTTAAATTTCAACATAGAAGAGCACTGCTTTTCACTTTATTATCCTTCCTCTGTCTATTTTACCGTTTGGCACTTTCAGCTACAACTTTAAAGGAGATAAAAATTCAGCATAAGGCAAAGCACTCATTTCGTCAGTCGTACACGCGCAAACTTAGAGAAACGCGGACTCCAAGACGCGAAATTAGCATACATGACCGCGGTCCACAGCTCGTTATCACAAAGGCCACCGAAAAAGTCCGACAGGTGTTGAAACGAACACTCTCACAGGAACGAGTGGGCAGCGGAGGCATGAACTCGCGTGGCAGTAGAAAATAATGGGCAGACAGGGGATGGAAAAAGCAGATCGCTCTTTTGAGGAAACGCGTAAAGAAAACACGTATAAATCGTCGCCCACCTGCAAACGACAGTGTGGGGATGATGCGAAGCGAAGTTCGTTTTTCAAAACACAAGAAAACACCTGGGCGAGTGAATGCACGTGCAAATTATTGCTGTCCATCCCTCTCGATTCAACGGTGACAGTCGTAGGCAGAGGACCAGAATTCAATGGCTTGTAGTTGGCTCTTGAAATTCGTAGATTCCCTGTGAGTTAATAAACTCTGGACGTTTTTCTCAAATGAAACTTCGAATTTATGAGGTCGAGTTACGGTTTATTAAAGTAGCAGTGGAACAGTTGATTCCTTCTGTTCCTACCGAATAAGATTAACGCAATATTTGGTTAGAACATATTTATCCACATTGTGGAAATTAAAACAATTTACAAGACTTTAATTCAACAAGGCAATTTTTTTACGGAGCGAGTTTTTTAACGTCACATCAAATGCAACTATTGCGACAAGCTCGTAATTTCGAACCACAATCAAGTGACGTGGACGACATTTGTGCTAGCATCTTCCTCTCCAAACTTCCGTACCACGACAAGGGACGAAAATGAACCACGATAGATGTAACGTGCATTAGCCCTCTACACGCCGGGTTTCTGCCGCATTACGGCTCGAACTCATGACACGCCACCCACGAGCGCGTTATCATAACCATTAGCTACCGTGGCCACATGCCTTTACCAGAAGCAAGAATGGAAGTATTTATTAAGGATTCAAGACTTGTAATACAAGTTTAAAATATTTACACATAAAGAATGTATTCCCTTATATTACGCAACAAGAGGAAAAATGCGATAAATGTCAATCTTTCTATTCATGAAATTCAATTTTATTTTGTATTGATATCGATGAACCATTTTGTAAAAAATTTAAAAGCACGATTTTTTATAGGTTTAAAGATTTTTGACCTACATTAACCATAATATTCAACTAAGTGTTCGCTCCTTTTTTTTATACGATTTTTCAATTTATCCGTAAAAACATTTCAAAAATAAAGTTTACATGATTTGCATTCGACTACGAAGGCTATGTGAAATATATCAAAATGCATTAAATAATATGAAAAGAAAATAAATTAGATTGCCATTCATTGGTAAAAAAATCAATCGAATAGAGTACCTAGCCCTTTTGGGTTTTAACCTCTAATCAGTGAAGTTTGAGAGACTGTGTTACTATTGAAACTTGTCCTTTGTTAAGAAAAATTACAATTCCGTAAAATTTGAGAATTAAATTTAAAATATAAAAATTAATTTAAAAGCGGTGAAAAACACCATGTAAGACACTATTATTTTCTAGTCAAAATACCGAGTAAAAATAAAATCACTTACTCATGTATTTAATAATGTATGATTCACTTACTTTTGGAAAAATGCAATTTATAAAAGCAATCGCCCCCTGCATTCACAAATAAACTAAATTTTAAAACAACCAATCAGTAAAACACTCATTAACCGTTCGGTGTCACAAAAAGCATGTATCTATTCGATTCCTAATTATTAACATTTACCGTGAACTTCCGCGTATAATAACCGTTTTCGCTAGTACTTAATTACTATTTAATTGCACTGAATGTCATCCAACCCATAATCAAAATTACAGAACTGCTTTTCTATTTGATGAATAATAAACCGCACCTGCACTGTTGTGCTCTCAATTCATATGTCAACTCGTTCACAGAGTAAAATGAATTGAGACCTAGTCGAAAGGATCGTTCCCATAGTACGAACTGCTAAGCTTTCGAAACGGCTGGATGTCGAAACTCTAAAATCAACATTCCCACATCCACAGTTACCAGCAGAGTACTCTTCATATTTTAAATTAACGAATTTTATTTTATTCAATAAGTTGCTGAACTCAGCATCACTAACAAAGCAGAAGGATTGTCATGGGATACACGAAGCTGAATTAGTGCGAACTAATATTTTCTTATGAAGGATGACAAAGTGTGATACAGTATAATTGCATAATATTTTTAATTCATAACAAAACTGATGCATGATATTCATCCGCTCTTTCTCAAACAATCCTACAAGTTAATTTTTAAATAATGCATTTGTCATTATGAAAAGCATCGAAAAAAATTAATGAAAAAATTACAGGAAAACCATAAAACATTTTAAACAAGTGAGAGTTATAGACGCCGTACAAAAATACAATACGAGGGGCTCATAGAGGAAACGACAGAGCGAGCGGAACCTCATAACCTCTACACGGCGGGTCTTTAGCGGCACTATGACTTGTGCGAACTAGGTACCATAACAACTAGGCTACCGTGGCCACATTTCAGACAAATTCATCCCCTGTTGGTCTCGCATAAGACTACATGTTCTTTTTGAGAAGAAAAAAAAAACTTTTACGAGACTACGTTTTTAGAACAAGAATGAACACATAGTTTAAAAAAACATCAACATAATTTTCTTTTAAATTATTTAAAAAAATTTTTATAAAATTGATCGACATAAACACTATAAGACAGTGATTCCCTAAGTGGTCTACATAGAACCCCAGGGGTCAACATCAGCAACAAAATAATTTTGGGGTCTATGAGGTGTAAAATGGGGGTCTACAATAGAAGCTCGCATAAAACCAGATCGTAACTTTAATTTTAAAAGAAAATTTAATCAAGTAGAAACGAAATTTTACCTATTTAACAGATTTATTTCCTAAATTTTAATGACTTTAATTTACAGTTACAAGGTGACATCATAAGCTTAATTAAAACAAGGACTATCATTTCAGTGTTGTGCCTGTTATTTATCCCGAATTACGGAATATCTTGAAAAAGTTTTTACTTTTCCTGATGAGGAGTTTCAGTGTGGTTGCCAATCTCAATAAACAAATAAATAAAATTTTTAAAAAAATAAGACAGGACACTACTAACCAAGGAGATCCAGAACTAAACCTGAAAGATTGATGCCAAATGTTGAAAATTTGTTATTGAAGCACCAGATTCATCCCTCATATCAAAATCATTTGTTTGCTGCTCAGTTATTTTATGTATTAATTAAATTTTTATTTAATTAATTAGCATGTGTGTTTTAAGTTTTAAACACTATACTTCATTACAATGAGAAATTTAAATCTTTTAAAGTTGTTCTGCATCAGCTGTCACACAAAGACATTTAAGTTGGTAAATTTGCAAAAATTCTATATTAATTAAGTAAGCAGGGGTCTACACCTAACTAACAAATACGGCAAGGGGTCTTATGAGACAAAATGTTTGAGAAACTCTGCTATAAGACAATAATTTGGAACTTACAAACGTTGTGCAAAAAAAAACCCCATAACACACACACAAACTGAAATCCGCTTTCAAAATTTCAACCTGAGTAATTTGAAATCGATTCAATATTTATTTTCCAAATAAACCCTGTCCAATACAAAACCACTTATCCCCATTTTGTATCATCTCTCTCACTTTCCTGTATCCTGTCCACGTCAAAATTAACTGCGGTCATTTTCTTCTGAAACAATTAACCCAGGCCGCATTGAATTGGATTCAGTCGAGAGCGAGAGGTGGATCAAGGCTTCAGGTTCTACGTGATTATGGAGCATTCACCAAGCTTTCACCTCTTCAACTAGCCCTCGATTTGGAAAAAGACGACCTTGGCAGCTTAACCAACTCGATACGTCAAGACATTACTGTATGTACAGCTGCGATCGGAAATGTCACGTACGAGCAAATATCGTCACCCGATTTTTAAGAGTGAAAACAAAGTCCGCCCAGGGGAATTGAGCAATCGTTATTCAGACGCATAAGCATTGCTTATAATGAACGGAATTGAAAAAGTAAATACTCTAAAAAAAAAAACCATAGCAATTTGTGTTGTTGTGTTCTGTGGATGGGTAAAATTTCAGTGTTGGGAAGATAAAAGGAAAACTGTTGTAATGAATGATTCATCAAACAAGCAGCAAGAACAAAGGAAATTGTAAAATTTTGATGCAAAGCTTTTGTTCTGCATTTCATATATACGCTTTCCACGAAAAATCAACAACATTTGCTTGATGACTTTCTTTCAAAACAGATACTATTAAAAAATTACCGTGTATTTTTTTCTTCTTTTAATAGGTTTTTAAGCTTTGCTTGATACTTTTATTCATACAATAAAACAAGAATTTGATACAATGAAAGGATTAGAAGTTAGATTATTAATTGGTTTGTAGGTAAGCTTTTTTAAAACATAAAACGGAACAAAGAGTGTGAGAGTAACTCATACTTATAAAGTAACACAAGAGCTATTGACGATGGACCTCGGTCAAGTGACGAGCCCCCCCCCCTGAGCTTACACCCACTCTCTAAACTACCACTACCAAACCACGCCAAAGGGAGGACTTTCGACTCAATAGATTTAATGTACATCAGCCCCATCTACACGGAGGGTCTTCAGTGTCACCAGAACTCGAACTCGTGACACGCCAGCTACGATTTCGTGACTATAACCACTAGGGTACTGAGGCCACTATAACATGGAACAATTAACAATTTCTTTAAAATAGCATTCGTTTTAACATCATAAATACAAATGCTTGTTCAACGCATGGATATTTAACGAAAGTAACACAAGTATCAATTAATAATGTATACGATAAACAAATGTTGTTAGTGTCAAAAGAGAAACCATTTTTCGAAACATCAATCTCTGACGGCTTTATCAAAAAAGGTATTGACATGTATACATACTATACCAATCAGTGGTGCACACAAAGGGGAGTCCTGGGGTCCGGACCCCCCCCCCCAAGTCCTTGATTTTTTTTAATGATTATAATTCTATGTATATAGTCCGTAAAAATTAATTCAGTATGTGTTTTTATAGTTAATTTTATCAATTAACGCTAATTATTCATTAATTTTTTACTGTTTTTTGTTCCCGAAAATCGACAAAAATAAAAGAATATGTTGGGCGGCGTATTGAAGCATGGTAAGAGAACAGTGAACTTTCCCGACCTTGGATCCCCCCCCCTTGAAAAATTCCTGTGTGCGCTACTCTCTGGTACCAATACAAACCAATATCATCTACACTTCATTCATTTATAATGGAGCTTCAACAACTTTCTTCAAGTATTTGCATAGGGGGGGGGGTCATGGACTCCTCCTCCCCTTGAAAAATTTTTGTGTGCGCTACAGTTTTGAACAAATTTAAAATCAAAAACTATAGAAACTGTAGATGTGAAAATTCAGAAGTATTAAAAAATCTAAAGGAATTAAATTGAATGGTCACTGAACAACAACGCAATCGATTAAATATAAGACTGATTAATGAAAAAATTTGGATTCAAAACACAGGCCCTGATTGGGCCTGTATCAAAATTCCTTCGGGGCTCTTTATAGGAAAATAAATAAGCACATTAATAAAACTTATTTTAAAGTGTCAAACTCTTATGCCCCGTGGCTTGAGGGCCCCGTATCATTGATACGGTAGTAGCTATGACCCTGATTCAAAACAACTACACTATTCTTACAATTCCCATGAAATTCCAAACTCTAACAAACAGAAACGATAAACATATTTTGTAGAAAATATCCATATTTCCTCACGCTAGATGAATTTTATAATCCATTTCATGGGTCTACAACATAAATATAATTCTGAACCAAACCGGCGCCAAAGTTCTTATAAAAGGTGACAATATCTCCAAAAGTCACCCGAGGAAATACCCTTCTTATAAAATGGTGGGAGGGGATATCATAATAACAATAAAGAAATATCCCATTTCTAGGAGGACATACAGATGTGTGAAGACGGCTGGCTGTGAAGAAAAAGCACTTTCCTGTTAACTATTTAGCACCACTTCAAAGGAAACCCGCTTCACAACAGGTTGGGGCCACAAAAGCGTAATTCTTTGAAGGCGCCAATAGGGGGACCCCCCATGAAGGGGAAAGAACGAAGGCATATCGGAAGGGAGAAAAGGTAAAGGGGAAATTCTCCAGTATTGTGGACGAAAATATGTATATCCGTAAACACGAATTGGGGTTTAGGATAAGAAAACGGGCTACTTGAGACGGACTGAGCTTTGTTTATGTCAGAAGCTCAGAAATGAGTTAACAGATTTTTAATTTCTCCTCTTTTTAAAATTAAACTTTACTAGAATGGAAATAAAAAGCGTTTTAAACGAAAAGAACCAGATATATGAACCAATTATACTTTTATTCTTTATTAACAACTTATTTACAAAAAAAAAATATGTAAATTTCGAAAAGTGCTGAATGTGCATTAAAGATGGTTATTTTCATGAACAATGGTATTTGCTCGGTTTACCTTTTAAGTTATAAAAAATCCCAACCAGAGAATTTGAACAAAATTTTCAAAACTTGGTTGTTCATTTATTCAAAAATAATTATTTTCCAAAAACTTCCAAACATTTAATGGCTATTTTTTAAGAAATATAGACATTTAACAAGTCTTCAGGATGGGACCTCAGAATTCCATTCCAAGGTGTCTTGCAACTGGTTTTTTTTAGTTTGTTTCTTCAAGCTAATGAAATTAGTAGGTATATATATTTTTGACGTCCAAAAAGCATTTAAAAAGAAACTCTAAAGAACTACAACACGATACGCAGTTTGTTAATAAAAACATTTTTACAATGGGACGATACTTCATGAAGTTAGCTACCGAAACAGTGTGTGTGTGCTTCTGCTTATTAACCAAGATTTTAGTAAAATAAAAACAACGTAAATCTATTTCATACAAAGATTCCTTTTTAATAGTTATTAAAAACTATCGCCAAGTTAAGAAAAACGTTTTCCAATTTGTTCGCCGCCCTTCTCTAAAACAAAAATCAGAACACAGCGGCCACTGATTCTCTGGTCGTAAAATTCAAATCAGAAATACAAATTGTTTCTCGATGTCAATGAACATTCATATAATAATGTTCATAATACTTCAGATACGAGATTAAATAACATTTCAAAAGCAAAATGAATCATTAATTTTTCATTTAAAAATAATTTACATGAAACGTCTAAAAATTTCGCATTAAAAGATACCGAAAAATAAATAATATTAATTCGAAAAAATCACGGTGGATACCATTTCAATTCTTTCAAGATCAACACCAATGAAATCAAATACTTTATACTGAATACTCTTCAATGCGAAATCTTCAGCAAACATAACAATCTAAAAAAAAAAAAAAATTTTTAAAATCCACCTTTTTCGTGTCGATAAATTTTCCTCACAGGATAGTAAATAAACGTTCAGAAAGACACAAACGCAAGGACTAGGTCTCGGTAAAAAGGGGTCGGAAGGGGGCAATAAAAAGGGACCTACGTTTGAAAAAGAGCCCTATTGAATCGGTTCTTCACACTATGGGACAATACAGCTGAACACCTGGCCCACAGGAATTCGATAAATAACTTCCCCAAACAAGACCTTGGCCATAATATCTGCGGCCTTACAAGGATTGAGAGAAGAATAGGGTATGATTCCAAATGACTACACATCCCCGGGTTCCTTTAAACTAGCCACCCGGCCACAATTGATAAAAGGATTTGCTTTTCAACACTGGCCGAAGGTACAATAAACTATTAAGCGTTAATATTCAAGCCAGGGCCAGGTGGAATCAATTGATATATTGTGTTCGCGCCTATAACTGATGGACGCCTGTGTTCAGGTGTTTCGATTATTAAATTTCCCGCGCTGGATATTCGATGCGAAAGTCGAAATACAAAGCTATTCATTTTTAAATGGTTCACACTGAAGCCTTCGAAGCTGAATATACCTTTTACACGACCATTTTTAATACTTCCATTGTAAAAGGAGAAAAATGGCAAATACACAGAATGTCATCTACGCTTGTAAACGAAATTCAAAATATGCTTTTTATCAACAAGATGCAACACATGTGTGCCAGCGTATCGATATTTGTAAAACAGTTTAGCGATAAAACATGCGACTATATAATAATTAGAAATCTGCAGTATTTTGATTTGTGTGGTTTCAAATTGCACAAACAATCTTACATTTAATTTCAAGACTAATCACTTCATTACGCGTAAGATAACGAATTTTAACTGTTCATTCTAATCGTAAAGAATCATAAACGAAAACATATCAAATTTTAAAAAGGCAAAAGACAGAAATAATCGTAACTTCTACAATTTTCTTCAGTTTACTTCAATTACTTTTTTGCTTCAGCAATTTTCAGGACAGTACTTAAAAACAAGATTTCAACAGATGCACAACACAGGCTCCTAATATATTCCCTGAAATGCTCGACAGTTAACCAGATCAGCAGCATCGTATTAATAGTAGCGCATAAGCAACTCAAGGTATCGATGAAAAACGATTTTGGGAGGACGAAAGTGCTTTCCATATCACGTTAATCATTCAAGAAGTGGCAACACTTCATTTTCTTGCTGTGCATGTCGCAGGAAATATTCTTCATAACTAATACATGTTTAAGTCGCCTTCTTCTAATCGCTACATCATATCTTCCGAGGCTGTTTCTCAAATACCACGCCTTGTTTCCTATAGGGGGACCGTCGTCTGCTGCCCTTTGGAAGGTACGAGATGGCCTTCCATCTCGACGTTTAAACCGTTAAAGCGTAGTTTGGAAGTAACTGCACCCGTGTCGTAGTATGCGTCCTTTCAAGGTTACCACTGGCGACATACTCATGAATATAAATGCTTTAATCGACTGCTGGATTCGATTCTGATATGGTTACTTCTACGAGAAAGTTGTTGATAAATGAGAAAAGGGCATTCCACGGTTACAGTATTTCGATGTCAACTACAATCAACCCCAAAACAAATAGGTATAGTTTTGATTTATTAATTGAAAATTGCGCAGAAGATTCTGAATGAAGCAATTTACACATCAACTGATTATTTACGAGAAATTTAAAAGAAATTTTTCATACGATTTATCCTCCGCTTCAAATTTAATAACGGAAAGTTAAACTATTTTTAAATATCTAAAAAAAGTTTTACTTCTTACGGAACAATGCCGTATTGAACTGGGAATATGAAAACCGATGGAGTTTAAACAGTGTTTTATGATTTTTAATATAATGAATAGAACGCATCCAATAATTAACATAATGTTTATTTCTTCTTCAATGGCTCTACAGCCCTGGATGGGCCCTGGCCTTCTCCAGGAGTTTTCTCCAGACATCTCTACTTTTGGCAACTTTTTCCAGTTTTTGACCTTTAAAATATTTAGGTCTTTTTTGACACAGTTAATCTACCTTAACGGGGGTCTGCCCCGAGGTCTATTTCCCAAGGGTTTTGCCAGAAAGAATTTCTTGTAGCAACGATCCTCATTCATTCTAGCCAGATGGCCAGCCCATTTAAGTCTCTGTAATTTGACAAATTTTACGATATCGGGTTGTTTGTAAATTTTGTCAAGTTTTAAGTTAGATCTCCATGATCAATTCACTTGGATCCCACCAAGAATGCAGCTCGAAAATTCCCAAGTAAATCCTTCCTCATCACGTAAAGTCAATGGCCAAGTCTTAGATGCATGTCAAGCATCTTATAAGACTTTTGAAAAGAAGCAATTTAGTTCTTAATTTGAGAAAACTGGATTTTGTCTAACTCTTCAAGGGAAAAAAACATCTATTTACCGCAATGATTCTTTTATAAATTTCTGGGGGTCAGCTCATTTTAATTATTTATCTCAGTTCCCAAATAAGTAACACTGTAAACTTTTTCAAATTTATAATTGCTTATTTCTATGTGACTAAATTGTAAGTCGGACTTAAAACAAGGTAAATACTTATTTTTGTTCTCGTTTACAGTTAATTCTTTTAGTACTTTGTTCCAATGCCATAAATGCCAGTTTAAGAGCTGGTACTGTTCGGGCAATAATGTAAATGTCATCAGGATAAGCCAGTATTTGAACAATCTTATTAAAAATATTTCCCCTAACATTGATTTTTGAATCTAATAATTTTTTCAAGTGCTACATTAAATAGGAGGCATGCCACAAAGCATCTCCCTGCAGCACTCCATTTTTCACCTCAAGCTGTTAGTTGAAATCACTTTGTTGTGTTTATTTACGTCAAACATAAAAACAACAGGAGGACTATTGGCGACGGACCTCGGTAATTTTGAGCCTCGGCCAAGTGGCACGGACGACACTTGGAACTGGAAACCCGCTCCTCTCCAAACTACCACACAACGCAAGATTTTGAGCATCGACAGATTTAACGTGCATGAGCCGCTCTACATAACGGGTCTTCGGTGGTACTGGGGCTCAAACTCGTGACACAACGGCCTCGAGCTACACAAGAGCTTTTGGCGACGGACCGCGTAATTTTGAACCAGGGTCAAGTGACGCGGACGACACCAGCTGAGCTGCGGCACCTTCTCTCCTAACTACCACACCAACGGGAGGACGTTAGAGCTCTCGACAGATTTAATGTGCATCGCTCCCCTACACGGAGCATCTTTAGTGATATTGGGCTCGAACTCATGACATGCTTGCCATGATCCGATACCTTGACCACTTGGCTACCGCGGCCACAAATTTTACTTCAGGGAAAGAAGGAACTAAGTCGCATCAAATTTAGTACATATTATAGTGTATTCAGGGATAATAAAAAAAACCTATTTTGAAAAACCTACGAATCCACAAACTCAATGAAAATAATCCTCCAAAGTTATCTAACACGACAAAACAATATCTATTTCAAAATTCAATGAATTCATTTTCACTTTGAGCTGATGATTCATAAAAATTTTAAATCTGGATAATTTTATTTTCCAAAATAAGAATCAATGAACCGTGTTACTCTAATTATACAAACGAAACTTTAAAATGAAGTGTGTTATTACCATAATTTTCACTAGTTAAAAAAGATAATTATAGCTAAAACTTAATTTACGAATTAAGATAGTGAATTTCTAAAAATAGCTAAATTCAATATCTCAAAAACAGCACAGTTAAAACCAGTTAGTTATTAATTCTTGACTACATTTGTCGATGACTAAGCACTTGTCAGAATGATTATAATCTATACGCAAATGTGTTGTCATTTAAAAAATGCTTTAAGATAGTGCTACGGTTGAAGGATTCGATTAAGCAATTGACCAAAACACATGTTGCAAAATATGCAAAATATTCACACACAACTTTATGTAATCGGGGAACAGGTCCATTAATAAATATAACAATTGTTAAATAGCGTGTAACATGTGACAATCACGTCACCTTGTCATTTTTATAAGCAAGACTGAACATTTCTAAATCTACGTGATCCGTTCCTTAAATAATACCATGGGCATTAATGGTAATTGAAAGTATGTGTGTGAGTGTGAATATAAAATATATAACGGAGAAAAAGAGACTCACTCACCCTGATATCTTCAGAACTATTAAACCTACAGACTTAAAATTCAGGCAGGCATTTTTCTTTAGCTACGAACAATTTTCTCTTAATACCGACTCAAAAGGGAGCGGTTACAGACAAAAAATTCCCGCTCTTCAAAAATACACCTACAGAATAAAAATTTGGCACAGCTATGTTTCTTTCGTTGAGATCCGCAAAAAACAAAAAAAAAGGGTGTTTGTGAAACTTTATTTTAAAAAAAGAGGGGCAAAAAATTCCCGTTTTTGAACAATTAGACAAAATTTAAAATTTGGGGAATATGTTTCTTTTCCAAGTTTCTTAGAGTTGCGCCAAGAACGGGTTTTACCAAAAATGACTCCCGAAGGCACGGGTTACGGGTGCGTTAGAAATATTAAGAAATTCCGTTTTTGAACCATTAGATTCTTACAGACTTGAAATTTAACAACTATGTTTCTTTTTCTGAGCAGGGATCCGCTAAAAATGGGGTTTGCGAAAATTTATTCCAAAAGGAGTGAGATTTCGGGAACGTATGAGAAATTTACTTCTCTTAGAAAATTATGTCCTGCTCTATTTAAATCAAGAGGCGCGAAATTTATAAGATTGTTTTCCACTACATTAGAAAGCTTAATGATAAGATTTAGATTTTAAAAAAACTGAAAAATAATATATAATCTTACAATATAACGAACAACCCAGCGTGTGTAAGAGGGCTAGTATATATATTCTAACGATGCATGCGATATAAAAACTAGGAAATGATGACTTTCCGAATTCTCATTTACAAGGAGACATTTTCACTAATGTACATCATCGAATCAATTATAAATACATAGAAAACGCTCCATCACACAAAGGCGCGAAAGGTCTCCTGAATGTTTTGAGAAGACATTGGAGAGTTTGTGCAGACGATTCAAGTACGCGGCGCCTTTGAAGAGTTTCGGAAAAAGAGGGAAAGAAAAAAAAAAGCAAGTATATTCTAAGCGGATGCTCTCTATGCCAAATGGTGAATCGATCCGAAGGAACTATCGGCCACTTATAAATGTCAAATCCGAGCGTAATGCAAGTACAATTCGCTGTTTACAGATACAATAGAGTTGCTTTCATTCCTTGGGAGAACACTTAGTGTTCCAATGCAGATTACAAAATAATATTTTGCTGGCGGAGTCACGGTCATTAGTGGTCTCAATAGACGGAACTGAATTTTAAAATATTCTTAATAGTTATTCGGATAGCACTTCGTATCTGTGTTAGCGATTCGTTTCCATAGTTCAATTCATTAAGTTTCTTTATATTTTAGATAATCAAATACGTAATTTTAGGAAAGTTATTTTAATTTTTTTTTTACGATATTAATGAAAAAGTATGAGACGGATAACTTGCTGAAACCTTGATAAGATATTAACAAACACCTAAATCGAGAATTAAACATTAACTATCGATTGTGCCCATTGGTCATAACTAAGATTTTACAGCATCAACTTAAATTTATAAACTGGTAAGGAATTAGCTGTTTAAAATGACGACATTCAGAACCATGATTTTAAAAAAGCATATATATTATTTGTTTGATATTTAGTGCGAGTTGAATTTGAACATATATTTAAAATTTTTGAAGGAATATTATTTACAAGAAAAATAATATTTAAATGCAATATTTTAGCAAAAAATAAAGACATTTTCAAAACATTCTTTTATGAAAAATTCTTCTATTTGATTATTTTGCCAAAATATAATTGCCAAGTACATATTTCTAGAATTTCTATACCGAGGTTGAACTAAAATTTGAAAATTTCACATTTTCAGAGTTACAAACATTAAAAATAGTAATGTTTTTCTTTTTAAAAAAAATTGTCTACTCTGATATAATAAAATATATTTTTCTGCTTCTAAATTATACACTTCAAAAATTTTAGTTCAACTCCGGTATTAAGTCAACCTATACAGGGGCAAAATATTATGTGATAGAAGCTTTTTTCCCATAAATGGAATATGCTTTGAAAATATGTCCTTTTTTCTACATTTTTCGCTAAAAAAATGCATTAAGATAATTTGATCCTGTAATAGTATTCGTAAAACATTTTTGTATGTGTTTTCCAATATAAGCGACACTAAATAACAAAACAAAAAAAAATCCCATTTAAAAGCATCGTTTCGAACGGAGTCACCTAAAAGCTTTTGCCAACTACACCACAATTGTTTTCATTTTCCTTCAGATTTTTTAATATACTTGATGAAATGATATCCAGTAATATAATTAGAAGCGTAGTAGGGTTTCCAATTTCTTATAACTTGAATTCATTTACACTCATGTCCATAAATTAAGGATAATGAAGTTCAGGCAAAGAAAGAGACAGAAGCAAAACAAATTTGACTTATTTGTAGTCTATTTATTAAACAAAAGGTAAAGAGCAAAAAGTGTTGCTATATGTTTGACATAATTAATAAAAATTGCAATTTTTACTCCCTGGAGCAAATTTTAAAAAAGAACCTATTTACAAAAAACAGTATAACATGGTTAGTATGATGGTTAATACGGAGTATGTCTCCCGGACGATGCAATACAGGCCTTACAACGCCTACGCATGCTGAGTATCAAATTATCAATCTGATCTTGGGGAATATTACACCACTCATCAAGCAATACCCTCCGAAGTTCCGGTAGACAGGTGGGAGGGGGTTGACGGGCTGGAATTCGTCGGCCAAGCATATCCCACACATGCTCTATTGGATTCAAGTCCGGTGAGTATGCTGGCCAATCCATACGGGTGATATCCTCCGATTGAAAGCATTCGTCTACAATGTTTGCACGGTGAGGACGGGCGTTGTCATCCATAAACAGAAATTCAGCACCCATGGCGCCCCGAAACAAACGTACATGTTGTTCCAGAATGACATCCCGATAGATGTGGCCTGTCATCGAAACACTCTGAACATGCAGGTCAGTTCTGGAACCAAGAATAATTCCTCCCCAAACGAGCCATCCTGCACCACTGTAACGGTGTCGTTCAATGGTGTTCTCTTGGTGGTAAGGGGTACCTGGCGCTCTCCATATGAAAGTCCGGCGAGAATCAGACTGAAAACTAAACCTGGACTCGTCGGAAAACATTACACAAGACAACTGTTGCGGTGTCCACAATGCATGCTCTCAACTCCAGATTAATCGCAGGCGACAGTGAGTTGCGGTAGGGGGAACACATCTGACAGGCCTACGAGCATATAGACCAATGTGCCATAAGCGTCTGTACACGGTCTGCCTTGAAACTGCCGTACCGGCAGCTGAAGAGAGCTGACGCGATAGGTCTGATGCTGTGCTCCGTCTGTTTCTTTTGGCAGTAACTGCCAAATACCGGTCCTCATTCGGCGTTGTAACTCGGGGGCGACCTGTGCTGTAACATCTACTCACATTACCATCATCTTGGAATCGTTGCCAAAGCCTGGAGATGACACTCTGGGCGATTCCAAGTTCCTCGGATACTTCCAGCTGGGTACGTCTACATTCCAGTCGTCCAATAATTCTACAACGTAAAAATGATTCAAATGCTTCCTTTGTGCCATTACTATACGGTTATTGCACTGAAAGGCTTTTAAAGCGCTTGTGAACAATTTTACTTCCTTTGCCACCATTCCTTATATACCCCTCTCTTACACTCTCGTCATTGTGACGTACTATCCGTGCCATCTGGTGGTTTCCTGTAATTTGCATATTCTTCTTCAAGATGTGTGTGATAATTCTACAGGTGAAATTTTTATTTTAGAGTTCAATTTCTGTGTGATTCTGAATAATCCTTAATTTATGGACATGAGTGTATTTTTGACGCATTCGTTGCCTTTCTTCCCTGGGGATGAACAGAATAACAAAAATCATATTTGTACCTCCAACACACTTCCCTCTGCCGAAGCATTCTTGAAGAATTCCAGCTCGAACTAAACCACAAAGAAATCGTTAAGTCATGTCATATTATGACGAAACACCCAATTCTGACTGAGAACGACAGATTTTTGAAGGAAAAACACTCAACTACAAAATTAGAACGCTTTTCAAAAATGAGGGGCACAGGGTGGAAGCATCGAATGAAGAAGCCCACGTGACACGGAGGGGGCTGACCTGTACTTCATCTTCGATGAGGGAGGGGACTGTCAAGGTCGCAGCCCCCCTGACGCGTTTTTCACACTCCAGGCCACCCTCTCTCTCTTTTTCCTCCCTAACCAACAAAACGAAAACCCGGAGGCACATTGGGAAGAAAAGAGAGAAAAAAAAGATTGAGCGCTAAGAATTAGGGGATAGAATACAAATTACATAACATGATGGCTCCACCTACAGATTTTTCACATCTTATGAGGACCACCCCCTCCCAAAGGATGAGAAACAATGCAGGTGATAAAGAATCTTACCTTCCCACTTAAAATTCACAATATTTCTTGGGTGCTGTATAAAAAATGACAGCGTATTTTCTTAATGTAGGAATGACTCCACTGTTGAGATATTGATGTTTAAGTTTTTTAAGTTGTATAATACTGATGGACGATTGCAATCGCAAAGTTCTCATATTCCAGAATCACATGCTTATAAAACAAGTAAAGCATTTCATTAATGTAGTTACCAGCGCCATTCATTAATTCAAAAAGTTATAAAACAGCTAGTTCTCAAATACACTTTTTCGACAGTAAATAACATCTTCCTAAAGAGAACGTCCTTGTAATTTTATAAATTCCAGTTAAAAAGTATAGAAGAAAATATTTCTGAACTGTGTTACTATTTAATAATATATACAATGGCTGCCAAAAAAGTAGAAAAATTCCTGTGGCTAGATGCGCATACTTTTTCGGAATTTCTAGAAAAAAATTAAGGTAAAATCAGTTTTGAAATGGTGTATCTAAGCCAGAAATATATTGCGTATAATTACTTGTAACTTTAAAGAAGAAAAATTTGGGAAAGAAATTAGTGTGGCAAATCATAAAATAGAAATCATTAATCGAATCAAATCAAAACAAAAACCCAAGAGAAAAAAAAAAATCTTCAAAAACGCAGATATCAATGAGAAGAATGCAAATATTGCATCGTATAAATTGAATTACAAAACATTTAAACTTCATTAAATAAAAAATATATTAAAACAAATTGTTAGCTCAGTAAAAAACATTGTTAATAACACTAAAAAAGTTTTTTTAAAACTATTAAGGGGCAATTGTACTCTGAATTGGTTTAAAAATGGAAGCGGCTATTTTAAAGCACACATAATGATTAACATTAAGAACTGAAGAAATTACTACAATTTATTACAAGCTAAATTATGACAAATACAAAAATCAGGAGCGGAAAAGGCCAACCAATTTCCGAATTAACATAAGCGTTAGCGGAATTTGATATCTATCTTCAAAAGAAAAATCAAAATGAAATTCAGAGTGCTATTAGAAAATATGCAGCACCGATTGCATACATCATTTCGAAATAAATGAAAACAAAGAAATGGTTTTTGAAAACTTTATAAAGACATAAAAAAATATATAAAATTTCCAATAGTTTTTTAAAAATTGCCATTTTTTTTTGGAATGCCACCACCAAATTTGTGTTGCAAAATACTGCTCTACACAATCGTCTGCATTAGTATTCATATTTTAAAGAAACAATTTATTATACCAAAATCTTTAATAAAATTATAATTACTTTTATCTATAATATTAAACTATTACTCCTCACTGCACAAAAGAACTCATTGCACAACTTATTTCAGGTACCCATGGAAAGGGCATCTCCACAGCAACAACAAAAAAAGATTAACCTCTCCTGCCTTCCCCGAACCGTGGCCCCACATTCACCACAACAAATCGGACTGCCTTCTTTCCCCTCTTCATTTCACAGCACGCCTGTCAAGTCGAGAGAGAGAGATTTATGACACTCCAAGGCGCCAGCGAGAACGGGAGGGGGGAATGGAAAATAATATCACATGAAAAAAAAAAAGGAATTACATATTGAATGGACGTACACCCACAAAATAAATCCCCCCTTCTGTCAAGAGGAGGGGCTACTATGTGATGGAATAAGAAGAAAGAAAAGAAATCCGTTTAATTTTTTTTCACCACAAGGTGTCGCTTGATGAGATGCATGGAAAGAAAGGGACTGGCGCCTCTGGAAGAGAAAGAAATTCGCGATCATAACTCGATAGGGAGATCGTATTCGAGTAGGCGGTGTTCTTGACGAGGGTTTGCAAGTGATAATGTGAACAGGTAGTTAACACTATTTCTTTTTTCATGATGCTCATAAGATAAACCAGAGTCGCAACAATGTAAATTTTAGTGGTAGAGAACCGTTTTAGATTTATAATGTTTTAAAGCGCAATTTCGGAAGCATTGTATTTCAAAGTTGTTCAATAAATGCAATAGCCTTACTTCGCCCTTCTTCCCAACTACAAAATTATAAGGGTGAACGAAACTTGTTTTAAAATTCGAAACAATAAATTATGAAAACTTAACACACAGCTAAAAACTGTTTATTGCAATATTTTTTTTTAAATTACTTATTTTATTAAGAATTGTTCTAGATACAAAAAAAATTTCAAATTTGATACAATAATTTATTGCGTTCCTTAAATCTTTTTCAATGCTTTTAAATTTACGAAATAACTCCTGTATCAAATCCCATCTATATTACTAGTCTTATCATTAAAAGAATGAACAGAAAATACGACCAATTAATATTAATTGTAGCAATAACACGTCAATATAAAACTATTTTAAATTTCTATCAAAAACTTATGTATCATTTTCAAGGGTCTTATAACTTCAATAATATCGAAAAAATTTACAGCAACATACCCCCAATCAATATAAACAAACTTCCAACAATCCAAGTTACATTCCCACGATATAATTAATTTTTCCTTTAAAATTTCAAAAAAAAATTTACTCTTTCCAAATTTGAAAAATACAAGATGACATTCTCCGAAGTTAAACGTATCTGTGGATAAATAACTCAACATGAAAAAATTTGAACAAATGTCAATATAAGAGTACTTACAATTCAGTTAAATTGAACAGTCCACTAAAAGATGATTCATCAAGGTTAACGATGTTGTTTTTCTGCAAATCCCTGAAATGAGCAGGAAAAAAAAAAGATTCTATTAAATACCAAATAAAATAAACAACGTTATTAAGTTTATTATAGGTCAAAATCTTTTAAAATGCTGCAAAATCTAGCATACATTTCTGGAATTACTCTTTCCTAAATAATGTACATAATATATGTATATTATATATATAGTGCCCCTTATTTAATATATCCATTTATTCAAAAACACAATCACTCATAAACAAAAAATATTTTCACAGCAAGAATTCAAGTCGAATAACTTAACTGTTTATTTACGTCGCACTCAGAAGCCATGCGAAGACTAAAAGCGGCGGACCTCGGAAGCGGTTTGAAACAAGGTGTGAAACAAGTGACGAAAACGGCCCCCCCCCCCCACCTGAGCCCTACACTCATCCAAAAAATAAAATTCCCCACGTGAGTACTTGGACAGATTCACCGTGCATCACGGCGAGCATTACTGCAATGCTAGACAGGAGATAATTTAAAAATCATTAAAAGCCACAAAATTATGTGAACTTCCGTGTTCAAATTCTTCCAAAATGAAATGAAAAACATTTATGGTCCCGATGTATATATAAAGATGATATAAATCAAACTACATTTTTAATCTAAAATTATGTTTTCTTAATAATAAATTCCGACTCCTTATTTTTTGTTCCTTTCCTATTCCTCACAGAAGTTGACAAGATAACATAATTATTAAAACAAAATATCACGGAAAGAAATACGCTTGTCATGAATAAAAATCAAGTATAGAAAACGGACGTCTTTCAGTAATAATTTTAATTTTTTTTCATAAATTCTGGTCTCTTCTCTTCTAAAATTAAAATTTTTTTATCAGCGTATTCGTAAAATTGATATCTTAATTTATTATTGTATAAGTATGAGACCATCCGATCTTACCACAAACCTCTTCATTAAATTTGCTTTAAAACACTAGGTGGGAGTGTGAACGTACACAAATTAATTAAAATTTACCATTATTTTTCCACACGAAATTGGACATAATTTTCAATAAATTATTTGTTAAATTATACCAAAATAAAGCAAATCTATTCAGGAATCGTAAGAAAAAATTTTATAAAGGTGCAAAAAACATCGAAAGGTTTTAAATAACAGCATAAAATGCAAAAATCTGTTATCCAGCTGTATTTCCTGCATCCTAATATTAAAAAAAGTAATGAAATAAACATTCACTGATTTCTGTAACTTGGTAATGTCACATTTGAAAGGATATTTCAATAATCAAGAACTATTTTGTTATACTGTGTTAAATTCTTCGATTACAAAAAGAAAATAAATAAAGTTTGCACTATTATTAGCAAGAAATTAAGTGTGCTTTTGATAATATACTTCAGTTTTTAATCTTCAAGTCATAAATCCAGCTTTTTTTCTTCCACTACGTATCGTTTTCGATTATTTGTTTTTCAACGAAAAAGAAAACTAGAAAAAACCTTTACAAGATTTTTAAAAAAAAAAGAGAGAGAGAGAGAGAGTGCAGAACAAAACACTATCTTAAGCAACAATAAAGTTTCAAGTAACAAAACAAAGAAATCTCAATTTAAGAGCAAAACTCAATAATTCACAGGTGGAGTCAATGTAACAGAATAAGAGTTAAAGAATCTTTTTTTGCTCGATTACGCGGCAAAATGACGATATCCGTTCTTCTTTTCCATGGAAAAAGGTCTCTATTCTCCAAAAGTGGGCGAAAACGAATGGGTCAGCATGGCGTTCAATCGGTTCGCTGACCCTCATCCAACCATTAGACTGGTTCATGCTACTACTAAGAGGAAAGGGATCACACAGAATCGTTTATAGATCATCACGGGACTTTTTTTCTGGAAAGTGGTAGTTGTAGTCACCATATGCTTATTGGCATGCCATAATTTTTTCAGTGTTCTTAAAAATCTTATATTAATATTAATAAGCGCGAACGAAAATACAACGAAGTGTTCTAATTCGTTTAAATAAATACAGATATTTTATTTTTAAAAGTATGTATGATTTCTATCAACATTAAAATAATTTATTCATCATTATAAATTTTAAAAAAAATTATTTTAAGACGAATAAAAACAAATTATTTCTTGAAATCGTTCCCCCCCCCCCCGCGTATTTAAAGAAATTTAAGCTAATTTTAGAAATATATTTCAATGCTCATAATATCAACTTGACGAGATTTCACAGTTCCAAGAGAAACAACAACAAAAATCAGACCATTTTGAATTAAATCAACTGAAACTCTTATTTTTGCATTTTTGCATCATTACTGATTTTAACTCGGTCAAGATAAAACAAAAAGAAAAAAATTTATCCCTAAAAATAATTTACTTGGAGTTGGGAACAAATGCAAAGTAAAAAATAAAATTTCGGTAGTAGAAAATTAAATAGTAATAGAAATTTATTTAGTTTTCTGTAATAGATTGAGAATTAAATTTTCGTTACCCCCCCCCCCTATTTACTATTAGCAACAAATCGATTTCTTTCAGATGACTTAAAAATAAAAATGTTTGAATTGTTTAAAGTATTAGTTTTAAAGAATAATTTTTATTTAACTGTCCAAAAATAAAATTTCTTATTCCTCATCTTGTATCAGATCAAACTAATAATAATAATAAATAAATTTCTTTTTATTTTTTCGTACATTCCGATCTTTTTTCAAAAAAAAATTCCCCATTCAAAAATTCCCCATTCAAAAATTCAAAGTATTTTCCCCAAATTATCTGAAATTTGCTTTGCAAATTTGATTCAACTGATAACAAGAATGGAGTTACTAAAAATAAAAATTGTATGCATCATTTTAATATTCTGATTACTTATATTCTCTATATCTTTATTTCAAAATTTTTATCTTGCACGTAAGTTGTTTGATTTAAGAATTATAATTTATTGAAAACCATTCTAAGCCACTTAAACAAACAGCTCCAGCAAATAGGGTAAGAAGCCATGTTCAAAAAAAATTTTTAACTGGTTACAAATAGTTTAAGTTCAGAGATTTTTCAAAAATGAATAAAAATAAGTTCATTTCCAAATGGATATATTTAATTATTTATCATTATGGTTATATTAAAAGTTATTTAAAGAGAAAATAAATCAAACTAAAGTATTATTTAATTTAACACATTCATCAAATTCATCTCAATCATAGGTTCTCACTAACCTTTACATAACTTTTACATGAAAGGTATATTACCTTTAGGTAATTATGTTCAAATTTTTTTATATATTATATTTGTTACATTTAAACATCCTACACTCCATTAAACAGCTTTATTTTTTCAACCCTAATTTTTACTAATATTCAATGGTTTTTATTGCAATGGAATAATTTTTTTTAGAAAAAAATATTTACAGAAAAATAATTATCCATCTAATTTTTGTTTTCAAAATTTTTCCTCATTTTTAAAACTAATAAAATTTTATTTTAAAATTTATTTTCAAAAAACAGATAAACAATAATCATATTAGAAATAAAATGTCACATATTAAAATTATTTATTTTTAATACTAATAAATGACAATAATAAAAAAAACTTCAGGTTTCAGTATTCATTAGAATTGCATCATATTTTTAATAGTAACAGAAAATCTATTTCTTCTTATGTGTAAAAAGAATTACATTTAACTAACTGTAAAATTTCTTAGCTGCTGATTTAAAAAAAAAAAAGCACCAAATTGGATGGGTGGGCGATACTAAAGCTATTCCAAAAAAAAATAATACTTATAACAGCAAAATACATATTAAGTATTCATTGAACATACTAAGTCAATTCTTGGTGCCTCTGAAAAAATATTGACAACATTAAAATTCTTAATTCAATGTACACAAAAAGTTGAATATAAATACTTACTAACTTCAGAATTATTTTTATTTATAGCAGGAAGTTATTTTATAAATTACACTTAAAAATAAACCAATAAAAATTAAAGAAAATTATAAAGCAGTTTAAATTGTAAAATGAATTAAATATATAACAGGCAGTTTTATTCAATTGAATCTCAAAAGAAAAATTGCTTTAAATATTAAAAATACAGCAGTTTTTCAAAATAAATCCTTGCAATTTCTAATAACTAATTTTGTAACAAAAGTCAGCTGCAGATTTACTTAAGATCTTTAAAATTAGCAAATTTAAAAACATTTCGAAACAAGACTTGTATACATGAACTTTTGATACTTCTTTAAGTAATAAGTCATTTTCAAAATATTAACAAGAAAAATCAGTATAATAAAAACCAAAGTTATTATGCTAAAGCAATTTAATTCAGAAAAATAAGTTATGTATCATAATTAGCTAAAACTCTCAAACTCAGTGGCGCAACAGCCCATGAGGGCCAAGGCCTACTGTGCCCATCTCAGTATACGTGACCATTGGGCGCTGGGGTGCGTGAGCAGATGTTGCGTGAGCAGATGTTCGGATCAGGTGGTCAGCCTGAAGCAAAACCCCCAGTGTTTGGTCCCCAAGTAAGCTTGGTTCTCATTTTATCGACCCACTGATGGGATGAAAGGCTGAATAATTAGCTCGATAAACTCAAATTTAAGCTTTGAGTTAAAGTGTAAAATAGGGGGTCCCTTTGACAAAATCAATTTTTCGGCGACTGGAATTGGTCGCCAAGCAACTTAATTTAGTGATAGGTGTTCCAAGTATTTACAAAGACAATTTTGCAATAAAAATTAAGAAACATTAATGAGAAATAAAAAATTGCTTGGGTACCGATTCTGGGAGCCAAAAATTGACTTCATCAAGAGGCTTTAAATTCTACACTTTAATCCTTTTCTGTTATGGAAAGCCCTAAAATAGCAACAACAAAAGAAATTGCCAAATGCAAGTAATAATTTATTACAATGGTGGTAAACCTATTACAAAACTCAAGAGTTTGAGTGCTCATATGGCTTATGTGGAAAGACATGATGGTGTTTAATATAGCAAAAAAAATTCAACTAATTTCAAAGTGCCCCCCCCCCTTCCCGAAACAGAATAGTACCTAAAAATGGAATAGCACTCAACTGATGGAACATCAGAAATATAAAGAATAACTTTAACAGGTATACTTTTAAAAAAATCTTTAAATTCTAGTGTTATACAAGTTACAATGTAAGTTTTCAATCCAAACTACATGCAATGGTGATATGTATGTAAAAATTTCAATAAAATGTTACATAAAATATACTTTTATAAAGTATTGATATAATTTGGATAAAATATTAAAACATCTTCTTCATTGCATATAAGGTATAAGGAAACAAATATACGCTTAATTTGATGTAAGAATAGTTATGCAAGAACTATATCTTTCTCAGTATGTATATATATCTTTAAGCTCTAATAAACTTTAACATAAATACAATATTTTTCAAATCAAATTTAATAGTATTCATGTAGATTTCATTTACCAAATCAAAAACCATTATCATATATCGTGATAAACAACCAATAATGTAAACACGTTCACATGTGCGATTGTGGTGTATGTTCTTTGAAGAACCTTCCAACAGTTTTTTGATCAACAGTCATAATGAAGTATGCACCAATTTAATAACCTATGACAATTAAACCCAATTAATAACTTCAATGTATTCACTATCTCCTGTATCTGAATTACAAAAAAAAAAGTTTTAATTATCCCAACACAACTGGTTATAAACAGTCAGGATATAGGAAAGATAGACTTCTGTAGTTTCAATATTTAGCTTGGGGTACATTTATACAGCAGATATAAATCAATCAAGAAAAGTAATGACAAAAATTACAGTAATAACAGCAGTATATATTACATTAGAATAAAAATTTTACCAAAATAATGCTTCAAAAATACATGTTACAAAAGTTTATGTTTAAATAAAATAATGCAAATGATGATTAGCTAAAAAAATGCAAAAGCTGATAACATACACTAAAATAAATAGCTGTGTTACATACGTTTCAGCAAAAAAAGAAAGAAAGAAAAGCTTGATAAGAACAGCACTTTTTAATGCTTAGAAGATATTTTAAATTATTATCTTATAATCAGTCAATACATAAGGAGAAGGAGATTAATCAAACAGGATATTAACATTGTTAAGAAGGATTTACTTAAAAACTCAAGAATGGCATTGACAAAAGGGAGAAAAAAAAGACACCAAAGGGCCAACTTTTTAATAGTCGACAAAATTCTTAAAACAAAACTGTATTCTGCAAGTTTGCTAAAACAAGTTTATGTATAGTCACAAGATTAATTTCATTACATATTCAACACTTATGGTACAATACATGATCTTTGAAAGTTTGGGCCAACTTCCTCTGGATTATCCCGCTATTTACTCAACAAGGGATGTACTCAAAAAATCCAACCCAATGTTTCACCTTGACAGATGATCATGATCAATTGTATTTCACACTATACATTTAATAAATTTGATTATATTTTACAAAAAGTCAATTTTTTTCTCCTCTCATGTTATTATTATCTCACTTCATATTATTCAGAATTGATACATATAATTTCATTTACTTGATAAATAAAATTTCATTTACACTCACGAGTAATGCATAAAAATTGTACTCAATATTTCTTAAAAAGCATATTCAAGCAAAACAGATGTTGATGGTAACGATAAAATGTTCAAACAGTAATATTGTGGGATTATATTAAAAGGAGTCAGTGGTCATATCTGACATACGGAAAAGAAAACTAAATACTAATAAAGACAACAAAACAGGTTTTACGACTACATAATTTTTGTAAACACTGTTTCATAATCAATTGCAAGACATTACAATTACATTTTTATAGAAGTTATATCGATGTCAAAGCCAATATGTATGAATTCTGTGTTTTCGATTTCGATAATATTTATTGTACGAAACCTTCAAGAACACAACAATTACAATTATATCATCGAAATATCAAATGATAAATTTCAATCTGCAAAGTTTTCAGGAATTGTTATAGAAAAGGGCATGGTTGTTTAAATAAACCATTATTGATCCATATTCTGCCCTCTGAAAAAGGTCAATTTCTCGCACATCCACTAAGCCTAAATGAAGAGACCATGGGGACAAATGTAAACATGGGAGTTTCGGTGTCGTTTTCAATGTTCTTGAATCATACATCTGTATAGTGATTGATTGTACACACTGGGCACAACAAAAATTGCTTACTCTTATCGTAATAATGATAGTAAAAAATAAACAAAACATCAAAATACTTACAAATTTTGTACCCATACTGGGAGATCGCTAGGTACGTCAACTAATCCTCGTTGGCAGCAGTCCACAAGTGATCCGAGGCAAGAGCAACTAGAAGGGCATGAACATCGGGGACCAGTACAATGAGTCTGAGATCCCTCCAATATCATAATATGAACAGATATCAACACTAATACTGACGTAAATATAAGCTTGAAAGGCGCCATTGCGATGCCACGAACTCGAATGTTCAGTTAAGCCTGATGATCCCAGTTTCGAGATCAGGAACACAAGACTGGGAAATATTTGCAATCACAACAACTAAGATTTAGCATCTTGACTATATAGGAGCACTGGATGACCGAAGCTTGGTAAGCTTCAGCCTGTATCGACAATCCATAACTTCATTTTTGATCACATCTGCAGAGATACGTTTGACGATTATGTATACGCACTTCTAAATCAACTCCTACGGATTTCTCTTTCCACTGTCCATACAGATGCGCAGGTTTTCGCAGACGGGGTAGAGGCAGCCTCTGATTGGTTCGATCGTTCATGTGATCTGAATTGGAGCGAAGAGAGAAATTTCCCTTTTGAGGGGAATATCAGCTTCCCATGGGGAAAATTTGTGAGAGTTTTTTTTTTCCCCCTGTAAAAATCGTTTATGAAAAGAAAAAAAAATCGGAACTTTCTTTTTTTCACCGGATTTAGAAAATATTTTTAAGAAACGGAACAAACACACACAAAAAAGAAAATAATTATTGTGAAAATTCAAATCTAAAAAATGGAAAAATTGAGATGATTATTACTCCCTTTAAAATTACAGAACCCAAACAATGCAATTTCATGCATTGCACAAATTATCTTTATAAATGAAAATAAAATTAGTGTTTATAATTTTTAAATCAGTATCTGTTTGAAAATGTATCTCGTTGCAAAATAACAGTTAAAATTTTCTGCTCAAAAATGACGTGCGGTTTTTACAAAAATATAACTTTAAAATTTTTCACACACAAATGCGGTTTCATAATTTTTATCAGTTATTTCAACAAAATATTCTATCGTTGAATCGTTTTTTTTTTTTTGGAAAAAAAATTAACACCGGCTAATGTGTTAAATATTACGTGTTATATTAAAGCAGATTAGTTTATAAGAATATTTATTCGATTTATAGATATTTCATTCATAATTTGCGTAAAACTAATGATTAATTAATCAAAAACATGTATTTTTTACCAATTCTATTTGGAATTAGTAAATATTATGTTTATTGACATGTTTGTTGACATGTTTGTTGACATGTTTATTGACATGTTATAAATATTATGTTCTCCCATGTTTTACAATTTTCTTTCCACAAATAATTTTTTTTATACTCCCGAAAGAGGAAAGAATTTTCTTTTTGTATGTTTTAACGATAAAATTAAAAAATAATTAATTCTTCTTTGTTGTTCACCGAAAACTTTTTAAAAGATCCAATCGATATGTATACACATGTCTCATTGTACACTAGATTTAATAGCAAGCAATATTAACTTTTCTCGAACAAAACATTGTACAAAGTATACTGGAATGGAAGGAAATTAGAGTATGTAACAAAAATTACCCTGTGAAGAATATTTATCAATTTTACATCGGAAGGTTTTAAAAATGGAAGATAATACTTTGATGATAAAAATTATTCAAAAATGGTATATGCCGCATAATAAAGAATCAAAGGTACTATCAACCCAACAAATAAGAACCCAATTTATATAGACGAATCGTTAGGAACATTCCCGAAAAATATAAATGCTCTACTTATTTTTGAGACATTAACACGATACAGGAAGCTGATAATCTACATTTAAAAAAAATTTAAATAGTAATCCCAGTTATTTTAGAAAATACGTTGCATTTATACTTATTTTAATGAGTCATTTTCAAATAAAAAAGTGTAGGAAAAAAAAGGATAGTAGTAAAAGAAGAATCATACATTTCAGTTTACTTGCAAATATAATAAAATAACTTATAATGAAATCTGTATTTCCTGCAGTTTTATCTTTAATTCATTCTTAAATGTCAAGAAAATTGACAGATTCCCAGAAATACATTTCAAAACTTTTCTCCAAGTTAAAATTTTATGTTCTCTAATTAAAATTTTATGATTCATTCATGTTATTGATAGCAATCTTTCAAAAAGATGCTTTAATTTATTATTTTCACATAAAGTTTTCCCTTCTTAAGAAATCTTTTTCAGTATTAATACAATTTTCATTACGCATGACAATATTTGTTTTAAATTTCGTGTATGTGACCGATTTGTCGTTTTTGTTTAGGTAGTTCAGTGTTCAAGTTTATTGCAATTAATCAATTCGAGATAAACTAAACTTTTTAATTAAAACAAGACGTAACAAATAAGAACGCATATACACGAAAGAACACTGAAAAAAATCTTTGAAATCTTCAACCTAATTAATTCAACCAGTAAAAAGCATCAGCCTTTTTTATAATGTGTCAAAAACAAATGCAATTTTAGAAGTCAACGACACAATACGAATTTTAAGAGTCAACTACACAATTCTCATATCAAGATTCATTACAAAAAGGGTGCATTCTTTAGCAACAAAACTTATGATGTCAAACGATTAAATGTTAGTAAATAAATTAAACCGTAAGAAAAATTAGAATTATATAAGTTGTTAAATCAAAGCAGATGATAATAGTATGAAAAAGAGAATAATTTCCAATATTTATAAATATATTGAAATAATTTCAAAGAACATATTTCATATTTTTGATTTATATTCAAATCTAAATGATTTGCGTAGTTATATATACACTCAAGGGCCAAAAGATTATGAACATTATATATATATACTAGCCGTTACCCGCCCACTTCGCTGGGTATTTCATGATGTTTTATAAATTTTTTACTGCTTATACATACAGTGGTGGCAAAAAGTCCTGAACACACTCATTTTTTAGCGTAATTTTTGTGTTTGCTTTCATTTTTCGTTGTGAAATTATCGCACTATCTTAAATATTGTTATTGATTTTAATGTATTTTTTTATGCTGATTTCAAATCTACTACTAGTTTCTTAATGACTAAAATATTTTTTGTAGTAAGCTGCCTGAACACAATAATGTGAAATATGTGCAGAATAAAACAATATAGAATAACATAATATGCAAAGAAAAATAACACGAAAATTGACAAATACGGTGTATTTAATAAGCATTTTGAAAATTACATTGTTGTCACATGTTAGAAAATCAATATTTTATGGGCCAGCCGTTTGCTTTAATTACGGCTCTACATCTTTTTGGCATGGAATGCACCAATTTCAAAAGAAGATCTTTCGTGACAATATGGTTGAAGGAAAATATTAAAGCTTCAATTAATTCACGTTTGTTTGAAGGTTTTTTCTTTGAGATTTCAAAACCAATTTTAAACCATTAGTTCTCTATCGGATTAAGGTCGGGAGACTGTCCTGGCCAGTTCATTCTATTCACAGTATGGTCTTTCAACCATTTCTGGACTACCTTTGCACGATGACAAGGGGCGTTATCGTCCTGAAAAATCCATGACTGATTCCCAAAAAGATCTCTCGCAGTTGGTAGCAATTTATTTTGTAGTATTTCAATGTAATCCATGGCTTTCACTGTTCCGCTAACGATGTGAAGTCTTCCAACACCATGAGAAGACATGCAACCCCATACCATCACTTTTGTCGGGTAGTTTACTGTGGGCTTCAGACACTGAGGTGTCGTCTTACGTAGGACACGTCGTCTTACATAGGCACTACTTTGGTTGCCAGAAATACAAAACTGACTCTCGTCACTAAATATTACCTTTTCCCAGTCTGTAATAGATCATAATAAATGTTCCCTTACCCACGTCAATCGCCTCTTGCGTTGAAATTCAGTCAGTAATGGTTTTGGGCGCGCTTTGCAGCCTCGTAACCCAATTTCCAGCAATTTTCCTCTAATAGTTCTTGGGTACACACTCACATTTGATGTCAAAGTCCATTGTTTCAAAATTTGCGAGGAATTAAGCTTTCTGTTTGAAAGTGAAATTCTGTGCAATAACCTGTCTTGACGTAAAGATGTTTTTCTTGGTCGTCCTGATCGCCCCCTGTCCGCAATAAAATTTGTTTCAGAAAATCTTTTCAAAGTTCTCACAACAGTAGAAAGGCCACATGGTACTTGAGCAGCTTTAATATTTTCCTTCAACCATATTGTCAGTAAAGATCTTCTTTTGAAATTGGTGCGTTCCGTGCCAAAAAGATGTAGAGCCGTAATTAAAGCAAACGGCTGGCCCATAAAATATTGATTTTCTAACATATGACAACAATGTAATTTTCAAAATGCTTATTATATATACCGTATTTGTCAATTTTCGTGTTATTTTTCTTTGCATATTATGTTATTCTATATTGTTTTATTCTGCACATAGTTCACATTATTGTGTTCAGGCAGCTTTACTACAAAACATATTTTAGTCATTAAGAAACTAGTAGTAGATTTGAAATCAGCATAAAAAAATACATTAAAATCGATAACAATATTTAAGATAGTGGGATAATTTCACAACGAAAAATGAAGTCAAACACAAAAATTACGCTGAAAGATGAGTGTGTTCAGGACTTTTTGCCACCACTGTATGTATAAATTATTGATATCTAAATTCTGCATTAAGAATTCGATTGTATTGAAAAATATACTTAGACCTGTAACTGTCACCTGTTGATAAAAAAAATAAAAAAAAGGGCAGAACTCATCTAATTTGTATTTTCTAAAAATCTCTAAAATTGAAGTATAGAATGATGTTTGCTCTTTCTTAACCCAAAAACCAAGTGGATTCCCGCAAAACCAATTTTCGGTGGATCTCTACTCCGTAAATTGAACATGCAAGCCAAATTTCAAGTCTAAATCTAACAGGAAAAAAAACAAAAGTTTTACTATCAATATCCCCGTAATCCCGTTGAGAGCCGTTTTCCAAAATAACCGCTCTTAGCGGATTTCAATTCAACAAAAGAAAAATGCAAACCAAATTTCATTATTATAGTTCTTGTAGCTCGAAAAAAGGAATTTTTTTTTGTGTCAATACGTCCCAGTAACCGCCTGCACCCCTCCAAAGAACTTGATTTACTTAAAATACATTCTTAGTGGATCCCTATTCAACAAAAGAAACATGCTTACCAAATTTCAAGTATATGGGTCTAACAATTAAAAACAGGAATTTTTTTCTGTAACTCCTCTTGACCCCTCGCAACCCTCCTTGGGGGTCAATTTTCGTTTTACTCTTTGTTAGAGGAACTCTATTCCATGAAAGGAACATGCCTACCAATTTTCAAGCAGGATGATCAAATAGTTTAAAAATGGAAATATTTATCGATTACGCCTCTTAATCTCCCGAAATTAAACTTGGTAGTTGATATTCGCAAAACCCATCTTGTAGCGGTTCTCTACTGCTTATCAAATTTCAAGACTGTACGTCTAATAGTTTAAAAATGGGGATAATTATCTATAACGCCACTTGAGCCCCCGCAATGCCACTTCGGGGTCTGTTTTCACAAAACCCATTTTGTAGGGGAATTGCACTCTATGAAAGGAATCTGCTTAGCAAAACTTGTGCGTCCAATAAATTAAAAATACAAAAAAAAATTATCAATAACGCCCCTTGAACCCCCACAACGCCACCTAGGGTTCTATTTTCACAAAACACATTTTGTAGTGTATCTCTATCCTATGAGAGGAATCTGCTCACCAAATTTCAAGACTGTGCGTCTAATAGTTTAAAAATAGAAATAATTATTTATATCTGCCCTTAACCCCCCGCAACAACCCTTGGGGGTCAATTTCCCCCAAACCCGTTTTGTAACGGATATGTACTCCACGAAAGAAACATTCCTACCAATTTTCAAGCAGGTAGGTCAAGTAGTTTAAAAACGAAAATATTTATCTCTTACGCCACTTATTCCCCTGCAACGCCACTTAGAGGTCTGTTTTCACAAAACCTTCTTATAGCTGATCTCTACTCTATGAAAGAAATCTCTTTATCAAATATAAAGACTGTGCGTCTAATAGTTTAAAAATGGAAATAATTATCTATAACGCCCCTTAAGTCCCCTCAACGCCACTTGGGAGCAATTTTCACGAAACCCTTTTTTAGCGTATCTCTACCCTATGAGAGGAATCTGCTTACTAAGTTTCAAGACTGTACGTCTAATAACTTAAAAATAGGAATTTATAACGCCCCTTAAATCCCCCACCCCCGCAACACCCCTTGGGGGTCAATTTTTTCAAAACCCATTTTGTAGCGGATATTTACTCCATGAAAGAAACTTACCTACAAATTTTCAAGCAGGTAGGTGAAGTAGTTTAAAAACGGATATATTTATCTGTTACGCCCCTTAATCCCCCGCAACGCCACTTAGAAGTCTGTTTTCACAAAACCCGTTTTGTAACTGATCATTATTGTACGAAAGGAATCTATTTATCAAATTTAAAGACAGTGCGTCAAATAGTTTAAAAATGGAAATAATTATCTATAACATCCCCAAGCCCCTGAAACGCCACTTGGGGGTCGATTTTCACCAAACTCATTTTGTAGTGGATCTCTACTGTATGAAAGGAATCTGCTAACCCAATTTCAAAATTGTACATTGAGTAGTTTAAACATGGAAACAATTATTTATAACGCCCCTTAACCCCCGTAACGCCCCTTGCGTTTCGAATTTCGGAAAATCCGTTCTTAGCTGATGTCTACTCTATGAAAGGAACATGTCTACCAAATTTCAAGTCTGTAGGTTGAATAGTTCCAGAGATATCCTGATTAGTCAGTCAGTCAGTCAGTGAGTCGCTTTTCTCCTTTATATATATAGATATAGCATCCCCTACGAGTACAAGTGGCTGGTAAAGAGGCATAGTAGACAGTCAAATAGTGGGAGTTATCGCTTGTGTGTTCAGTTCAGTTCAGGTTTTGTGGGATATTGAGCAACAAAGGCTATTATCCCCTAAAAAACTACAGAAATATTTACAATTTAGTAGATATCAAAAAATATTTCATCTTCTGAACAAAAAAATCTAAATGTTGATCTATTTGACACAGCTTTCTCCATTAACTCTTTGAAGGTGATTTTGCAGTGGGGATCAATTTTGAGAAAAAGCTTTAGATGATTTCGAGTATGAGTATATCTACTGCAACTTAACAAGATATAGTCCAAGTCATTTAAGCAATTACAAGAGCTACAATTTGCATTGTCTGATAAATTGAATTTTTGTAGAAGTCCTGGAGTAATAATCATTTTACTAAATATTCGAGTACACAAAATTTCTTCTCTTCTATTTGTAGTCCAATTAGATATGGTGCCAATGTTTGGAATATTGCCCAAATTTTCAAAATATTTGCTTGAATAGAAATTATCCTTTGCTTTTTTAAGTCTTTCTTGATATATTTTTTTGCTGATGTCTTCTGAGGCAATCCAGTCAATGTAAACGTTAGACTCTGTGACAGATCTTGCGAGATAATCCGCCTGTTCATTCCATAATATATTTGAGTGTCCCGGAGTCCAAAGTAGAATCAACTGGTTGTTATAATATGATTGTATGTAAATCTTACTAGCTAATCTGTGAATAACACTATGTGACTTGATTGAGTAATTTTGAAGAGCAGAGCGAACAGAGAAACTATCAGATAAAATTAGCAGATTTTTGTTCGAAACAGTCAGATCATCTAATGCTTGGCAGATAGCCAGAGCTTCAGCTATAAAAATAGAGTTATTGTGATTGATTCTATAAGCAAAGGTTGAATTTTCCGTGATACCAGCAATAGATGTAGCTTTCTCATTTTTCGAAGCATCAGTAGCCATTATATAAAAGTCCTGGAAATCATGATCAACTGTTTCATCGAATAAACTCCTTATAGTTTGAATTGGTAAATTTTTATCCTGAAATTTGAAATCATTGACGTATATTTTACATGGGAGAACTGAAAAAGATGTTATTCTGGGTATTGAGATAATTTGACCACTTTCAGCATTCAAAGTATATATATTTAGTATATTAACAATATTATTTTTTTTTATCTTCTTCCATAATTTTTAGATTCAGAGACTCAGGGTTATTGCTATATAATGGAGAAAAAGTTTGATTCGAAATTTGAGAAATGAAAAACTTATTTGCCAATCTTCTTATTTTATCCGAGAGAATTTCTTGTTCAGCCAATTTTAAGAGCACAATATTTGGAATCCATTGTGGAAGACCTAGCGCAATTCGGAGAGCTTTGGTCTGAATGACATTAAAATGTTTCAGTTGATTGTCAGGCCATTTATTTATGATGTGACATGTGTAAAAAAAGGTGCTACAAATGCTATATTATTGGTTATTTTAATAAGATTTTCAGCCCTCGGACCATAATGCTTGTAAGCCATACCTTTAAGAGCGTTGATCTTTCTCAGTGCTTTATTTTTCATTTGATTCAAAATTGTATTATTTTTGTTCCGTTTCGAGAAAAATACTCCTAAATATTTAGTAAAGGGCTGCCATGGGAGAGGAAATCCAGCTAATAATATATTAGGAAATGAGTGGATCCTTTTGTTCGAGAGTTCGGCGATAGTACTTTTATCTGTATTTAAGTTTAATTTCCAATATTTACACCATTGGTTATATATAATCCTTTCTAAAGTATTTTGTAATTTATGACAAATAATATCAAGTGATTGGTGTGAACAATAGATGAAAATATCATCCGCATATATTGAGCATTCGACTCCAGTTTCCAGTGTTTCAAAAAAGTCATACATATAAATAGTGTATAATATTGGAGACAGAACACTGCCTTGGGGGAGACCCTTAAGCAGTGTTTTTTCAGATGAAAGGTACCCCCTCCATCGATTTGTAATGTAAGACAAAAATTCATGCATCCAAAGCGCTATTTTTCCCGTAATACCAATCTGTAAACATTTGTAGAGAAGACCATCTATATAAACTGAGTCATATATGCACTCTTTATATCTAAGTTGATCCCCAGGAAATATTCTTTATTCAACTTTGCATCTGTTATTGCTTTATAAATTAAATAAATTGCTGTTCTGCTATCTTTAAAAGGAACAAATCCATAATGTTGATGATGAAGTTTTTGTTCTGTTATTAGAAAGTAGGCAATTCAATTGGCTAAAATTCTTTCAAAAGTCTTAGAGAAAACCGATGTTAAAGCTATAGGTCGATAAGAGGAGATTTTGGTCTTGTCTTTGCATGGTATGGCAATTGGAAGTATAATAGCGTGCTTCCATGACCTTGGGACTGTTGAACTATCAAATAACCGTTGAAAGGAAATTTAAAATTACCATTCGTTCACTCTGGTTCAATAGTTTCAGGAATGTAGCCGTGATCTGGTCAGCACCTGGAGTTGTGTTTTTAGCAGATTTTATAGCTCTATTTAATTCAGATAAATGAAAGGGTTTATTAATTAAGCTATTGTCTTTGGCCAAAAAATCCAAAGGGAGTGGCTCATGGTTGGAACTGTTGGATGCAAAAAAATCGGCAAAAATGCAAAATCGGCTTTAATCTGAGGATGATAAATAAGTCTGCTATGAGTTTGGAGAAAATTCAGTGTTGATTCGGGATTATTCTTCATAGAAATTTTTTTTAGAATGTTGTAAAAGGTTCTCGGGTTAGAAACATTGTTGCAGACTGTATCCCAGTACATCTTTTTAGCTTTTTTTATATGAAATCGGAGCCGGCTGTAATATTGCTTGTATCGAATCCACAATTTAGGAGAGATTTCACGAATGGCCTTTTTTCGGAAGTATTTCTTGAGTTTGTGAAGGTTATGGCATACACTATTCCACCAAGAAGGATAGGTTCTATTAGAATTTTTTACATTTCGTGTATTATTTGAAATTATATCAGCGATATTATCTGAGAGATTGTGATTGTTAACGTCTATTTTAAGGACTGTTGATTTGGCTTGTTTTATTACTGTGGGCCAGTCCACTCTTTTAATGATTCGTTTAATCGGGTTTTGAAAATTAAATTCTGTGATAACAGGACAATGATCACTATTGTAGGAGCTGTCTAAAACGTAAGTATTGCTGTGTCCAAAAAGACTTGAGGAGCAAAGCGTAAGATCCAGTAGATCACCAGAATCAACATTGCTTCTATGTGTTGGAGTCATAGTATTAAGAATAATAAAGTTAGAATTCGTTAACCATTCCACAAAATCATTACTGTATTGAGAAGTATGGTTGGAGCCCCACATCGGATGATGTAGATTAAAATCGCCGAAGATGGAAACTGGGTACGATAAAGAGTGTAAAAAGTTTTTAAGTAGAGCAATATTGAGTCCCCGGGATGCATATAAATTTATCAGACAAAATGAACTATTGTTAATAATAATTTGTAATACTAAAACTTCGTAGTCTGATGACTGCATATTTTCAAAGGAAATCTGCCTGGCAGATATATTTGTTGGTACTGCTATCAGCAGCCCTCCTCCTGGTCTGTTAAGTCTATCTTGTCTGAAAATGACCTTATCTGGGAATTGTAAATTGTCACTAGGTTTCAAAAAAGTCTCTTGAAATAACCAAATATCTGATTGTGAAAAGGGAGGAATATCGAGCTAAATAAGCTTGTCTTTTATACTCCTACAATTCCATTGTAGAAAACGCATAAATAAGATATAAAAAGGAAAATAATAGTTCAAAATTTTTATCCTCCGTTAAGGGAAATGAGATATAATTACAGTTATAGAAAGCTTATGTACACATTTTTAAGGGGGAAAAAAAATTCAAAAGTCATGATTGAAACTGCAGTGTAGATCTTCGATTCTTAAAGTTACCCTATCTCAATATCATTAGATGTATTATCTATGTTATGAAATATACTTGATACAGATGCGCCAAACTTCTGTAACGTTAAACTCGCCTTTTTTTTCCTGTTAGGTGAAGATGATTGTTTACTTATTTCTAGGACATTGCACACTTGTGCAAACATTGTTTCCATCATCTTTTGCATTGAATTCATTATGGTTGCAGCTTGTTTTTCTAATGCTATTTGAAAATTGGTTGCCATGTTTTCTAAATTTTTTTTTCAAATTCTTGCATGTTGGGTCCTGGGGATGTTGTCTTTAATACTGTAGAATAATTTTCCGAATAAGTTTCCTTAAATTTTCGTCTTGCTTCTCCCAGAGTTAAATAGTTATTGCATTTGAATTCAAGTACTTTTTTTTTCTTTAATAAAAGTAGGACAGTTGGGGGAATTAGCCGGGTGATCTCCTTTACAATTTGTACATTTTGTAGTATTCATACATTGACCGGTGTGAGACTCTCCACAGTTTATGCATTTTGTAGGGTTTGAACAGAATCGAGATAAATGAGTGAAGCTGAAACATTTGTTACATTGCCTCAGTTTGTCTATAAATAGCTGTACTCGATGATTAAAATACTAGAGTTTTACACATTCTGGTATATTTGTACCTAGAATGGTAACTAAAACTGGAGAAACTTCTTGGTGGCTGTTAGGTTTTATAAAGCGTCTCACACATTTCAACTAATTATAGATTATTTGCATTTTTTAGCTCGGTTGCCACGTCTATCAGATGTACAGTAGTTGGGTTATCAAATAGCAAAAATCGAGAGGTGAAACCTTCCCATTTAATATTAGCTTTTACTGGCATGTTTAATAATTGATTAATAGCTAATATCTGAGTAGCACATACAGAGTCCGAGGTATTAATTCTTATCTTACCGCTTCGAGTAAAGAACGTGTTCGTTATACTCACATGTTTGGGTATTCTGCTTTTTATTTCTGCATGTAGAAGATGGGGATTCAATTTAGGGATGCAAGCTGATTTTTCTGAATGTTCAAGTAAAATTGAGAATTCCTTAATATTTTTATTGCCTGTTCGTAAAATTAGTTCCTGGTCAGTATTAGAGCTCCTAAAGTACCTAAAATCTGCGGCTTCTGCCATATTTTCTGTCATTATAATGAATGATCTTCAATGTCCGTTATCTGGAACAAGGATTGACTCAGCTTGAGTCTTCGTCTAAGTCCAGCAGTATTCAAATCTTCACTGTATAAAAATCCTCCTCCTTATATCAAAACAAATTTTTTTTTCAATGTCCACCGCTTCTTTAAAATCACAAAAACAAAAAAAAGAATCGCAAGAAAACAAAATACAGTCCGCTTATTTTCAAAATCCTATCTCACCTCTTTCGGCGAAATTTCTCGTCCTCATTCTAATCTCTCGCTTATGTGTTTCCAGTTACTTATTCCACAACTGTTTATGTGTGCGGTGTGAAAACGTTTTAATAATGTTAATAAAGAGCAATTTCTGTGCTAACAAAACTAAAAATACTAGTGTTCAATAAACTTTTTGTTCGATTTTGCAATATTTTTTATTTTTATTTCCTCATAATAACATTTCGCTTACAAACGATCGTTATTTTTACTGTCATACGCAAAATAGCATTTCTCAAATTGAATATTTCGAAACTCGTAATAAATTATCTAATGAATTGTAATATGAAAAGAGTATGCATTTCATTTTATTTCTCATCTTAAAACTCAAATTTGTTTTTAATCTACAGATCCAGTAGTTACGGTTGTGAGCGTTTTAGATAATTGTGCTAATTATTTCTACTTATCACGTCAGTATATTATGAGTATCATCTTTTTCCCTTTGAAACTTGTAGAGACTAGCGATGTATATTGCTTTCACTTTAATTCATTTCCATTTCAGTTTCAGGTAAGAGCATAAAGTTTTTCTGGCACTCATATTACACTAAATCAATACAATAAAGTACCTATTTAATGTCCATATAAAAATTCCTAAGATAGCTTTCAAACTAAATACATTTGAAGAAAATATATTTTATATTAAAATACATTACCTTCAAATATATTTTTGCAGCATACCTTTCAAAAATTCCTTTTGAAAAACGTCATGGGTAATAAAAAAAATTGATATCAAAATATTTAAGGTAATGGTTTTAATAAAAAACAAACGAAAAAATATTAGATGAAAATAAAAATTCCGAATTCTCTTGATTTTTTATCTTTCAACAAAAAATCTTTTTGAACTTCCAACGAATTCAATTTTTTTCTTACTCTTTTGATAAAAAATTCCGTAACTATTTTGTATTTTAATGTAATATTTATTTAAAGAATTGCACTGATATTGAAAGTAATAAAAATGATATGTTGAATCGAATTTCTCTACAAGTATTGCAAGAAAAGTAAAACAAATTGCTTGTAAGCAATTATGCAGATTACATAAGAGTATACGTGCGTGTGACCTGTGCATTTAAAAAAAAAACTCTTAAGATAACATACATATACGTGCCAATTTCTACGCTGATCTTTCGTACACCTCGGCGACTTTCATTGAGAAAGGGGTTGGGGAGTTTTAACATTTGGCGAAATTCTAAGGCCTGTTGGATAGTCTGTTAAAGTTAGTTAACAAAACGTTGGCATACTTGAAGTTGGTGCTATCAAATTATTCGGTAAAGTCTAGAGTTGTGTATTCAGGGGCGTAACTCCGCTGTATCAACCGTATCAATAATACTGGACCTCCAATTTATAGGGGCCCCAACATGTGTAAGTAAAAAATCGTAAGGGGCCTCCAAAGAATCTTGATTCTGAATCCATTCGGGACTAGTGTGGAAGATTAGAACCCGTGACCTATGGGCTCGTAAGTATGTAACATACCACTAGACAAAAGTGATCACTCCTGTCCGGAGGCTGTTACTGGCTTACTACGATACCGCCACAGTACTCCCCCACTAATGAGTCGGTAGATAGGCGAACGAATGAGATATTTTGTTGTTATGGCGAGCGTGGGAGTTGTTACTATTATATTAAGTGAGTCTGACGACTTTGCTGCGTGGAGTGAGTCCAACGACTTTGCTGCGTGGAGTGGGTCAGACGACTTATCTTGCTGCGTGGAGTGGATCCGAAGAATTTACCTGCTCTTCTCGAGGGTAGATGGCGCCATGACACATCAGAAGCGTTTTTCTTTTCAACCAAGGTCACCAATGTGGAAGATTTGAACTTGCGACCTATGGGTTCGTAAGCACGTAACATACCACTAGACAAAAGTTCTCACTCCTGTCCAGAGGCTGTTACTGGCTCGATATTAGAGCAATAATTAATGGGAGTTCATTCTATTGACTAATGTGTCCATACTCAGCCTAACCACTGTTCCTATACTTATCCTCGTTTGGAGAAAACCAGGAACCCGTTATTTTTCTCCCAATATCCGAGAAAGAAATTACTAAGGCATAAGAGGTTTGATGGTATAGTTTCATTTTTCTTCTTGACAATACTCTTTTAAATATGGCTCATCTGATCGATAAATTTCTGGAAAGTGAGGATATTGACTTCATGGATTCGTAAGCCAGATCTCCAGACTCTAACTCCGTATAGCATTTTCGGAAACTCTAGGAAGGACAATTGAAACACATCTTTCTCCTTCCAAAACTTGAGAGCAACGTTGTTGGAGCAGTGGGCAGCTGTAACATTGTAACTATAAAAAGAGAGGACTAGGTTTCTATTAACTAATTTGTTTTTTCTGTTTTATCTTGTGACCTCCTTGAAAACGTTCCTGTGCTTACAGACGCCTATTTGTCCGGACACTCAATAGACGAGATATAATCCCTTTGTGGTGGATAACTCTATCATATTGACGAATCCAGTTTGAATAGAGTATACTGAAACCACAGATAGTCACAGAAGAACATCCGACGAAAGTATGACAGGACGAATTATGGCCCCCAGATGGACACAAGCCCTTGTCGTGGGAGAGTTCAGAAGAGCTGGCAATTGTGTTCGTCCGCATCAGTGGAGTGCAAATGAAGACGGGTAACCGCTTGCAAAATTGGGGCCCACTTATGAGAGGTGGCCTGGGGGTGTGTAGGTGATCCTCTCCTGGAGTTTAAAAGTGAAGATACGGAATAAGAAGAAAAAAGACTCTCTTTTCTCTTTCTTGATCTCGATGGACTGAAAAATTGGGGGGGGGGGGTGCCCTCAGGACCGAAAAACTCTCTTCTCTCGCTTTCCTGGTCTCGATGAACAAAGGAATTTATCTGCTATTCTGGTGAATTGCGGGGCGAGCGCCCTCAGGGTTAATAGACTTTCGTACCAGATTTCTGCTTCTAAATGACTGACGAATGAAAGCGGATAATATAAGAGGTGCAACTGCTTGGCAGGCCTGGACTGACTTTTGAACGTGACTTTATTTTTTTCTTCCCCGAGAACTACTGAAGGCTTTAAAATTATTACATTGTATTCTAAATAATAAGTTTTAACCCAGAAATAAAGTGTTTTTTAACCATTAGCTGTATGACCGTTAACGCTACCCTGTAAAGACTTTACAGTATTGAGTTTGTGTGTGCATGTATTATATATGTCAACCTACGGATATACCAAATTTCTTCCAGTGCTTTTGGAAATAATCAACTAAAAGTGAAAATTTTCTTAATTTTGAACATTAGTATGTATAAAGATGTTAACAACTTGATGATTATACGGCATGTAAGAGATCCCTAGAGTGTCTGTTTGGCTTGGGAGCTCTAGGCAAAATTAAATCCTGATACAAGTTCGCATTGTCAGAGCTCAGGTGCCTCCCTCTGTGGAGGAAACTGGATGTCAAAATTACCTGCGGCGACTGGTATCCATCAATAAGGTGCCGCACTAAAGAGTGATACCAGCTCTTGGGACAGTACTAGGTCTGCAATGGTAAAAATACCAATCCGCAGCCCAATGGATAAAAAAAAACACATTCTGAGATGATATGCCTTGTCAGAATGACGAAATCTGTAATTACGCAATGTTTAAAAATAAGTTTAAAGCAATTATAATTCCTTAATCATGACCAAAATATATTTTATAAAACAATGTATAAAACAAGAGAGTGTAGATTTTGAAGAAGACTTAACACAATGAATTCGAATATAATAAAATTGAATCGAACTTAGTGACATTAGAATTAAAAGCATTTCAATTCTAATTTATTTCAACATTAACTCTGATACACAGACACAATTCCTCATCCTTTTCAAATTCAGTATAGGAATTAAAAAAAATGTTCCGAATAAAAAAAATTTGTACCTTTATTCTTGGTTTTTAGAAAACAAATTAAGAATAAAAATTACACTTAAAATTATTTTAAAAGGATTAAAATTATTTATTCTGTTACAAATCGTTTCAATATTGAATGATTCCATTTTTGATGTGTAACATCTTTACTCTCAGTTGCTGGATATTTGTTGGAGTGATTTCGTGAAAAGGGACGGAAATGCGTAACAGGAAGTCGGGGAAGCGCGCGCTGTTTGATTTGACCAATAAGCGCGCTTGGTGGTGTCTCTTCGCTACCCTCGCACAGGGTCCAACTCTAGTAGCCATCAAGCCGGGGAAGCGCACGCTATTTAATTTGACCAATAAGCGCGCTTGGTGGTGTCTCTTCGCTACCCTCGCTTCGGAGTTCAACTCTAGTAGCCATCAAGCCGGCAGCTTTTTTATTTTGTTAAATGTGGCATTTCAAAAGATTCGAATTCAAAAACTCGATTTCGTTTTCATGACTTTAAATCCACTTCGCTTATACCAGCAAGTCTTATTAGACTTCATTCAGGATAAACTTGCAATTCTTACACTCAATTGTCAAAGTCTCAGGGTTCGTTGTGTGTGAAATCTCTGAGGATATATTTATATATGTGTAAATTATATATTAATAATTATATTTCCTGTTAAGCGTCTGACAAAGTTAATCATTCTTAAAAAAATACGAGTATAAGTAATATGGAATTATTTGAATAAATATTTTAGTGCAAATCCTTTTCATACTCTGAGGTTGATTCCTGTCGCTGTCAATATGAAATTTTTAAGTAAACGGGTATTTTTGATTTTCTCAAATATTTCTAATTTTTAAACATGCGCTTGATGGTGTCTCTTCGCTACCCTCGAATCGGGGTCCAACTTTAGTAGCAATCAAGCCGCCAGCTTTTTGTTTTATATTTTTAAATTTAACATTTGAAAAGATTGGAATTCAAAAACTCGGTTTCGTTTACTTGAATCTAAATCCACTTCGTCTAGGCATCGGATCGTGGCTAGCGTGTCACGAGTTCGATCCCAGTACCACTGAAGACCCACCGTGTAGGGGAGTGATGCACGTTAAATCTGTCGAGAGCTCAAACGTCCTCCCGTTGGTGTGGTGTGGTAGTTAGGAGAGGGGCGTGCCAGCTCAGGTGTCGTCCGCGTCACTTGACCATGGTTCAAAATAACGCGGGCTGTCCCCAAAAGTCCTCGTGTAGCTGAACAGTGGGACGTTAATATTCACTCACTCACTTATTGTATTAGACTTCATCCAGAATAAACTTGCGATTCTTACGCTCAATTGTCAAAGTGTCAGGGCTCGTTGTGTATGAAATCTGAAGTTATATTTATATGTGTAAACTATATTAATAACTATATTTACTGTTAAGCGTCTGACAAAGATCATCACTCTTAAAAAAATGCATGGACATTATTGATCGTCAAACAAGTGGACTGGGTATTGTTAGTCAATATAAATTGACTAACAATAACCCAGAATGCTTATTTGAATATGGACAAACAGTCATTTCGGTGGTCGCATACATTTCTCCGAATCAAACAGTTAAAAAAATTAAAGATTTCCTGCATTTTGTATTTTTACCGTATACCGAAGGTGGTTCTGCTCTTTTTTTAAAAAACTCACTCGCTTCCCATGATTTTCAATCGTGATTTTAACGTTAACTTTAGTTTGCCAGAAGCTGAGCCCCGCTCATAGCTTTTCTGAAAGATAAACTCAAGCTCGACATGAACACAAATCGAAATGTTTCGACAACTAACAGTGGTACTGTAATTGAGGCTGTTTTTCAACAATTTTTAAAATACTTTGAAATCATAAGTATATGTGTCATATTTTAGTTTTCATAAATCTATTGTCTCTGTTCTTCCCCAAATTGAACAAGAATAAATATTTTTGATAAAAAATTGCATTACTCCTTGTGTTAATTAAATACAATTTTCATTAAAGATATAATTATTCCATAGAAAATTATTTCCAATCATACCCGATTCATTTTTTTTCAGGATTAAAATCACTGTTGTGTATTTACCACGGTAACATGTCAGATGTTACACATCATATGCGATTACTGTAAGGCTCGTTTCTTTCTTTTTTTTAACACGCTTTTATAAGTTTCACTTGCATGTAACGGAATCTTGGAACTCGATTTTCACCCACTTAAAAAGGTCAGATTAATTCGAAATTTTGCACACTTGTCAAGGACCGATGACAATACAATAATTTCCTAATTTTGTTCCATTGTCCTCATCAGGATCGTCAGGAATCACGATAATCAAATTTGGCGACAATTCCATATACCACTTCCAGATTTAGCAACTTATTGCACATACAATTTTCAAATTTGGCGACTAATTCGATATACCATTTTCAGATTTGGCGACTAATTCCAGATTTAGCGACTAAAAGAAAAATGTGTAACCCTACAGCGAGTGTTTTAATTAATACACTTGTGGCTTATAAAAATAAAATAAACAAAAAAAGTGTTCTGTATGTGAGAAAGGGGAGGGTGGGTGCGTGTATCAATTTCTTACTATAATATAAACATTTTTCTGAAAATGGAAATAAAAAAAAAGGCTCTGTTATGAAAAAAATAATTTATGCTCTAACTGCTAAATATTTTTTATTTTTATAAAGCAATACGTTTAGAAGTGATGATACAAATTAACATTATAGCAATACGCTTAAAAGGTGAGAATACGATTGACACTTAATATTACCATGTTTTTATTAACTTGCTTTCTTTAGTGTTTGTCTGGGTGGAATTTTGTAATTGATTTTAAACTGTGTGACTTTCCGATGAGCTAGAGACTTGAAATTTGGACCATATCTCAGAAGTGGATGACAATGCGTGAAAAAAGAAGAAAAGAAACGAAAAGGAGGAATTTGATACTTTTTAGTCCGTTATAAAACCATGGTACATTAAAAAAATTTTAATTCGAACTTTTTTCTTCTTACCACACATTTTATTTGTTTGACCTGTTCTTTTGAGACGGAATCTAATATAACGACACGGGACTCATCCGAGGTCCCTTAAACAGAGAGAATAAATACACTTCTGACCCTTTAATTAAAATCCATTGAAGAGCAAGACTTATTCCTGCGGCCACGTAATTCTGGCTCCAAATATCAAACTCACTGATAAATTCAACAATGAATAAATGACAGTTTAAAAAACACGCTTTTATTGTAGATCGAACTAAAAAATGAAAAATAAATTATAATTTAAAAAAACTAAAGAACACGCTTTTATACTGAATCGAACTAAAAAGTAAAAAAAAAAATAATTCCTAATATAAGAATAAAATGATGAACGAGAAAATTAATGTCATTGGGGTAAAAGCGTGGGGGTGCAATTTCGGAATTGAAAGAAGTTAGAAACTATAACAATTGATATAATTATAGAACACCCCAAGCTTTTACCCCAATGACATTAATTTTCTCGTTCATCATTTTATTCTTATATTAGGAATTATTTTTTTACTTTTTAGTTCGATTCAGTATAAAAGCGTGTTCTTTAGTTTTTTTAAATTATAATTTATTTAAAATTATCTCTAAACAAAATAATAGTTAATAAATCTTAGACGGAAATGAATCACGTGTTTAAAAAAAAAGAAGACATGTCGTAATCTATAGAACTTAAAACTTTTTGTTCTATTTAAAATTAATTAAAAAGTATTTTTACAAAACTGCAGCTGTATAACTGGTTTCATTAGTTAATGGAATACGCTGAGCTTCCTCAAGTTAAATCACAAAAGAACAATGAAAATTAATTTAAAAAATTATTCTGTTTTCATAAAAATAGCTTTAAAAATTCGGGATAATTAAATTTTGCCATTTAATGAGAAATTACGTCTTGTTTCCGGCATAGACTTTTCCAAATTAAAATACTCTTTCAATTCAATTTTTCATGATGAAATTGATTTATTTGCTTACAGATTTCCTACTTTTCTTCCGGCTTTTCGAAATTTATATATATAAATCCTTTGACTTTTCTTCCAATAATCAATAGATGTCAAAATATGTTGCAGTTTGTTTATATTGTATATGCTCATTGAAATTTTAATTCAAAATTCTAATATTAATGTTTAAAACAAGTTTAACAATATACATTTAGACGAAAATAACTCAAACTATCTTAAAATGTCTGTGTTTCTTTTTATTTCTGTGTTACTCCACACGGAAATGTAACTGAGACAAAAATACCTAAACAAAAAGTTTAATTATAACACATATATTCAAAAACAAAACTCTGTTAAAAGTTCCGAATAAATTAAATCTGGCAACAGTGTTAAAATATAACAGGCACGAGATGAAAGGCGTAATTATAGAAGTCTTGAAATCTTCAGATTAGGGGTAACATTTTTAACAAAATATATTCAGGTAACGTAACATTTATTTTAAAAAATCGTATTATATCTCGAATGAGATTCCTTTGTTAAGTTCGAAATAAAATCCAAACGTTGCATAGAAATCACGAATATGACTCAATTCATTTCAAAATGTTCAATTTCTAATGTTTATTAAAAGTATTAGCAAAATATTTGAAATGATTAAGTGTTTTTAAAATAAAAGTAAAATTAACTGTAAAATATTAGTACGGAATGAATAGTTTCATGTACATTTTTTGAAGATTAAATTGTTACAAGTATTTTCATGTAAAATTCTTCTCAACTGCAATTTCATAAAGTCAATTTATCTAGTAAATATAGTCAAACCTGATGTTTTTTACAACAAAAAAAAAAAACACGATGCACAAAATTGAGTTATTTGATAGAGACAAAAATTGGTGGGTAGAAAGATTTTGTACCGAATAGAAAAGGATTAAAATTTCAGAAAAATTGAATGATTTATTTCAGAGTTACATAGTTACAAAGTAACGAGTTCAATAAGGGGATGACGGACCTCTAGACTGGATGCAAGCAACCGCACGACGTGGCATAGAGCGATAGAGCACCCTAATGGTCTCCTGCGGTATTTCTTGCCAAATTTGCTCCAATTGTCGAGTAAGGCCATTAACATTCTCTGATAGATGCAGTCGCCTTCCCATCATATCCCAGACTTGCTCGATGGAAGAGAGATCTGGCAAACCAAGAAAGAATTTGACAAGCTGTAAGACAGTTCACAGCAACACGTGGCGTATGTAGTCTGGCATTACCTTGCTGAAAAATATGACCAGGGTACTGCAAAAGGAACGGTAGCAAAACAGTTCTCAGAATATCGTAGATGTACCGCTGTACTGTAAGTGTGCCTCTGATACCGATCAAAGGGGTCCGGCTGTCAAAAGAAATGGCACCCCAGACCGTAACTCCTGGTTGAGGGCCTGTGTGGTGTGCAGTTGTGAAAGCAGGATCGGTTCGCTGTCTTGGGTGTCTCCAGACACGTCGATGATCGTCAGGACACAGTTGGAAGCGAGATTTGTCGCTAAACACTATACGTCCCCAGTCAGCATGATTCCAACCTGATCGAGCCAAGCATCACTGTAATTTGGCTCGATAGTATGCAGGCGTGAGTGGCAGGTGGCGTAGCAGTCAGTACAAGCGTAAATTTTGCCCTATCAGCCGTCTTGAATAGTCATGGTGGATACTCGTGTGCGGGTTGCTCGTCTGATGGTTGACAACGATGAATTAGGTGCTGTGACAGCTGATCTGACAATCAATCTATCCACCCCTCCCGATCTGCTGTGGCCCTAGATCAACCGCTACCGTCATGACGACGAATCCCGCCACTGTACACCCATTTTTGCCAGCATCTTTTAATGGCCGCATCACTTCGACCCAGATGACGAGCGATTCTCCGATTTGCCCAACCCGCCTCTTTCAATCCAATGATACGACCTCTTTCAAACTCTGATGGTTGCTCGTAATGAGCTCGAATCCTACGTCGAGGCATTTTTTGTGTCATTTAAAGGTATTCTAAATTGCAAAGCAACAGAAATTTTTGTCATCAGATTGAGAATCGTTTCTTATAGAAACCTGCTGAAAGCACAGTTCCAATGCGCTGTAGCTCCTGCTATTCATTCATTGGACACAAAATTTTAATCCTTTGCATGTTCATTACAAATGTTTTTGCTTACGAAATTTCATTTCAATCGGGCAACTCCGTCTTGGTGCGTAGTTTTATTTTATTTTTTTTATTATTATTATAGAGTGCATATAAGTAAAGAATTTTAGAGAACAGCTAGTTTTTTCATTAAAATAGTATTTGCTAAAAAAATGAAGATAAAAAGTTAGTATTAGTTAAAATTGTTCAGCTGTATCACATAGACATAATTTATTTGCTAAAAGACATTTTAATCTAGATTTAATAATAAAACAGTAGATTTTCATTGTTAATTTGTCAAAATTCACAGATCACTAATTCAATTTCAGTTCCTGTATCCAACCGTTGCGCCGCCGACTCCGGCACTCCACCTTTCAATTCAACTGAGTGTCATCGAAGAGCACAAAACTTTAGAGCGAAGTCATTGCGCAAATGAAAGGAGATCGAGAGTCTCCGTCGTAAATTAGATAAGACGCGGGCTTGCAACGCGCAGCGCTTTTACCCAAGATGGGCGAAAAAGATCAATCATGACTGGAGAATAAAAACAAATCAAGTGGCCCCCGGCGGGGGGGGGAGGGGAGTGGAAGTGCCTCCCAAGCGGAAGCGACCCGCGAAGCGCGGACGAACTGGAGAGAGAGAATGGAGGGAAGCTCAAGGAAGGAAAGCCGGAGGATTGCGTCAGCAATCAAAGGAAAGGAGTAGTCAGGTGACTGCCCCCCTCTCACCACTTGTCAAGATGCATTTCGAAGCTAGATTGTGTTGTTCAAAAGTGTGTGAAGGAGTTAATTGTTGTGTTAGGGTGGGCGGAGCGGATTTCTCCACTTTGTGCTGGAGAGTCTCCGTCAATTTCCGAGCCGAACCTTTAAACTCTCTAGACGAGTCACTCTCACATCCCCAATCATCTTTCATTGGCGTGTGTAACAGATCTGCACCCAACTCTCCTCATATTAGTCCTATTCCATTAGTGCTTAAAGACAATAGGCCGGCAAGCCAGATTCTCACTCCGAGAGGGTATCTTGTTCACAGTCTGGATGCCATAAATCGCCTTGTCACATTCACACTAAGGTAGTGTCTTTGTCCCGACCGGCTGACATTATTCGTCATTCAAGTTGTTTCCGGCCCAGATGTGTGAGGGGAACCCAAACAATTAATGCTGTTCCTTGAAGCTTCCTTCCTAAAGATCGTCTGTATATCGGTAAAAGAAAAGGTGTGGTGACATCAAAGCCCTTTTCAGAATTAGTTCCCATATTAGGCATGAGGAAGGAATAGCCTGTCCATTTTGAGAGGTACAATGTCCCATCTGGACAACCTGGTCTCCCTTACTTCACTCTTGACAAGTATTGTTGGGGGAGAGTTCTGCTAATGAGCAGATGTCTCAGCGGTAATACGTAGAGATATGACAGAAAAAAAAAATCTGAACATTCAGTTTGCCTTAAGGAAATAGCTGTCTTTTAATTTTTCAGAAATAAAAGATAAAATTTGGACTTCGATTATTCGAAATTACAAACTTTAAATTAATAGATTTCCGTTTTTTTAAACACCTTTATCAATATTGATGCTATCTACTTTGATTTCTTTAGCTCGTTGAAAATCGATTATAAATTCATCTGAATATTTATATCTATATATCTTTTAATTTATGAGGAACAGTGTATAAGCATTTCATTCTGTCCATAATATAATACTGGAAGTTAGAGTCCAAAAGGTTTAAGAGCTCCAAATCTTTATTCTCTACGATATAAAAGCAAAGATAAAATTCAATTTTACCATTGTATTAAATATTATAAAGATATAATTCCAAAATTTACTTTTCTATTCCAACACTGTCAAATTCCCGAGCTTTTTTCCCGTTATTATAGCACATGTAACTCTTTTAAATAATAAATAATTTTGTACTTTACATAAAACAATATCAAGGATTATAAATTTTTAAGTAACTATACATAAAGACAGGAAAATTATGTTTGTGAATAGACCAAACAAAATGAAATGTCATGATCGCCATTTATTAATATTGCTAAAAGCACTTCAGAATCAAAAAATAATGAATGGATGAAAATAATTATCCCTTCATACACAAATTAAAATGCAGTAATTAGTTTTGTGATGCAGTATTTTCTAATAAAATATCTCCTCTAAAAATCATGAACAAATTCTATGCCTCTCTACTTAATTTAATGAAATAAATACCATATTTAATGGGAGATTGTTTTAATTTGATGGATTTTTAATAAGAATTATTTGAATTTTTTTTCTTTGCGAGTAGTTAACATTATATTTTACTGTGGCATCAGAGAGGTTGAGTCTTAAGGAAAAATATTTTTAACTAGTTTGAAAGCCTCATATAGAACAGCAACTAAGTTATTTATATTGAACAATATTAATATGATTTTTAAGAACTTATGTTGAATACACATATGTATCATTACACAACTTTTCCTTCTCGGAAATAATATTATTTAGCGTAATCGTTATATTACGCTTTTATGATGCGAATTCAGGCATGGAGTTTATTCTAAATCAACTTTAAGCCCCAATCTGAAACAAATGAGCTATCTATAAAAAGTGCGTGAAGCGTTTCGCAAATATTCCAATAATATCAAATGTTAGTTCTGTGTTTTTGATAAAATTTCCAGGCCTTAAAAAAATTAAACGTAATTTTTGAACAACATTGGCTATATTTTTTTTACATAAATTTTGCTTTATGGTGTTGATTTAATTTTTAATTTTTGTTTTTTTTAAATATTTTAAAATATGTTTTTTTCTTTGCATTGAAAATTATATGCATTTTATAAAACTATGTAAAAAAAAAATAGCAAATCTTACTTGGACGCCAAAAAAATTTGAAAATCTTTGAACATAAATTTGTTTAAAATTTTATACTAGTATTTGATAAACCTATATACTATGCGTGGAATCATCACTGTCTTGCATGGTCACTTTAACACAAATTAAATTTTCTTACAAAAATTATTTTCAAGTGATTTTTATATTCAAATCCTAAAAAATATTCATGCTTAAACATAAGATACAGAAATAGCATTGTAGTTATTTTCAAGAAAATTTTGAATATTTTTCCTTTTTTTTCTCTGATTGGTATTTGGCGACTCTTTTTTTTATCTATCGATTTTTTTTTTGTGCTCTGAAACTGTTCGTCATGGATATCCAACTCTCTCTCGGGATCAATGTAATCTTTGGATGTCAATAATTTAGCAGCCTGTCTCCCATGCTTCCGCGTCTGTTACATTTACACAAAAACCGATGATAATGTAGATAGCAGTTTTGTAGGCGTTTTTATTGTTGACTTGTGATACTTTTTTTCTAATAGGTTCAATGACATCCCGGAGAGCCCCAAACAAGCCTTTGCCAAATAAATGGTCAGTAATTTTTCTTTGAATATAGATTAGTTAGAAATATAAAATAGAATAAAACTCCAGTCAACTCTTGGTAATTTGAAGTTGAAGGAGCCAATGAAAAATTTTGAATTATCAAGAGGGTAAGAAAAAAGTCACGATTTTTTTCCCTAACACACTTGAATTTTAAACCATGTTATAAAACAACACTTGTACATATGAGTAAAATTACTTTAAAATATTTTTAAAAAGTACATATTATACAGTATAAATATTATACAGAAATTGAAAGTTATGTTTTAAAAGAATACATTTATATAGCAGCAGTAGCGCACACAAAATTTTTTCAAGGGGGTGTCCATGGTTGAAAGTCCCTCAACTCGTATCAGACCTCAAGACAACACTAATTGTTTCTTCTGATTTTGTTTACAAAAACAGTAAAAAGTTAATTGTTGAAATAATAATTAGCATTAATTAATAAAATAAATTGTTAATTACGAGTACTTAATTGAATTTTATGTTATGTATATATAGCATTATCATCAATCGGAAAAAACTCAAGGGCTTTGGGAGGGGGTGTGTCCGGACCCCTAGGACACCCCCTTGTGTGCGCCACTGTGTAGTAGTTCTTGAACAGGACTCTTTCACGCCCCACCAAACCTCTTCCATTCCTCATTAGAAATAAAATCGTTTCGCACCTAGTCCCCTTAGACACTGTTCCCAATACCATTGGTCCTTCAAGGCAGGGTCCTGTCCACGGCCCGTGCCCTATTTGGTACCACATGCATAAATCGTTATGTTAGTAAGACATAAAAAAACACAGTCCTACGCATCTCTTCTTCACAATAGCGGACCATCCTTTCTGAAAATATATGTAACTAGATCCCATGTTAAGCGAAAGATATGGACGGCTGACAACAGGTGCGGTCAGAACCGTCCACTTGAGTGAGTGAGTGAATATTAACGTCCCACTGTTCAGCTACACGAGGGCTTTTGGGGACGGTCCGCGTAATTTTGAACCATGGTCAAGTGACGCGGACGACACCTGAGCTGGCACCCACCTCTCCTAACACACCACACCAACGCGAGGACGTTTGAGCTCGCGACAGATTTAACGTGCATCACTCCCTTACACGGCGAGTCTTCAGTGGTACTGGGATCGAACTCATGACACGCTAGCCACGATCCGATGCCTAGACCACTTGGCTACCACGGCCATACTGTCCACTTGAAGAAGGACAGTAATAAAAATGTCTTTTCGCCTGAGGAACTGGGAAACACAAAGAAGAGGTAGCAGACAGATTGTCATTAAAGCGGCTACGTTACAGGGGAGGCACGCAGAGAGAATACAACACAAAACATGTAACCAACCTGTTTGCTACAGGACTCTACATGATAATTGTGAGCGCGACCTATTTGGAGCCGCTCCTTCACCTTCTTGTCTACCTAAGGGTTGGGGGGAAACAAAGCAATACCAGAAACTTCTATTATTTTATGACTATTCAAACACACTAATCAACCACAAGGGAAACTACAATAGGAGACCCTAGGAGTGATATATAAAGCGAACAATATATATTCTAAATGAACAACTCTAAGTAAACAAGCGCAAGTGATCTGTTTAAAAATTAGTTTAATTCAATCTATCTTAGATTCTTAAACCCCAATCTACTAATTTATTATAATGATAAACTCCTTCCTAAACTCACGTTGTGATAATGAAATAAATCTCACTTACGAATCACCGCAACAGTTCTCCTGCTCCTTCTATCCTACATTTACAAAACCTTGACTTTATATAGTCAAACTAATTTAAATATCAAGGTTTCTTCTTGACAGGGATGACTGTGAATTAACGCGAATGCTAGCCCCAAAGTTTCCCCAAGAGGATTAATGATAAGATCGCGTATAGATCCGTCACATAGTGAGTATTCGAATTGTCGAGAGTTTTGTAAGATAAGTTCGAATTGTACATTGTAGTCTGGCCAGCCACAGATTTTACTTCAAAATATTGAGTTTACCAAAGCGTATTGTTCTAGTTCAAAATATCAAGAGTTTTTCTAGGGGCTGTGCATATACATCGAATTACCGAGATATTTGTATTATCGAAAGTTTGAATTAGCGAGAGTCAACTGTATAGTATATAGATAAATATAAAATGAAAGAAAGAAAAAGTACATTCTTTGTCCCCCTCCCCCTCTTTTTTTTTTATCGCCTAGTGAAGAACGTGCATCTATAAAAAACAGTTTTTGCTGTTTTGACACAAAAATGTGATATAATAATGCCATAAAAAATATTTCTTAGAACATTGCTGAGCTTTTTTAACATTGAAATACAATTATTGATAAAATTTAAAACATCTTCCTATACTTGTACACACTCTTTTGAAACATTAATTGCTGCACAAAGGTTTGTAGTAAGTAAAAAAATGACTGACAAACTTTTATAGAAACCGTTTAGATATACTATGAAATACGACTGCTATCTATTTCTATGTAACTTCAACGAATTATTCTTTTTCCAACTTATTATGATCAATGGAAAAAAGAGATTTCTCTAAGGTTCCACATAAATGTATAACCATTACCACACGCGTTTAACGCAAAAACACTTAAGACGAAACATCGGTTAACACGAAATATTACAACTGTCCTGACAAACTACTATGTATTTTCATGTATTTTTCTCCTAACAGGAAGCGAAAGTCACTTAACACGACATTATTTCCCTTTCTGGAAATGAACAAAATACGGAAACCACCAGCAACACAGCCGAGATTTAAGAGGGATTTGAAATGAAAGAGAGATGGTTTCACATGTTTCGTAGAATAGAGGCTAACTTGGCTTTGAATTGGGAATTCAAAAAATGTTTTTAAAAAAGTTTAAAAAATTTTAATTTTTAAACATCTTGCAACAAATTAAATTTTTTTTGTATGGAATTATTAAGTTTTAACCATTATAAAATACAATTAAAGCAAAATATCAAATATTAAAAGTTAAAAAAATGTGAAGATGGTACAATTTTAATGGCCCCTGTCTCTTTGAGATAAAGGAAGTGAAATAAATAAAATTAGAAATACTTTTTGTTTTCAAATGCTTTCTCTTTAAAAAAAAAAAAATCACATATATTTTATGGCATAATAAATCAATGTAACCACAAAACAGGAAAGGAAGGTAGTAAAAAAAGTACAACACTGAAAAAAAAAATCTATTCGGCGGTTATAGATAAAACAGGATATATATTGTAGTGATTACACATCATGGTGAGGGCAAATTTCTTTGGATTCACATTAGAAATTAAACCACTGACTTTGGAAAACTGAATTCTTTTAGAGTAGGTTTTTGGGACAAATATCATTCATTAAAAACTAATGGGTTGAGGAAAAAATCCCAACACAGAAAAAAAATTATTGAAGTCTAATAAAATTTCGGGAAAATATTTTTCTGGTAATATATTTTGTTTGTTTTAAAGTTTCAAGATAACAGGTTAAAAAGCGCGAAAATAGCCATTTCAAATGTGAAATGTGTGAATTCGTTTCTTAAGAATCTAATAACTATTAAATAGGTTCTAACCCTATTTATCCTACTTGTGCAAGCTATTATTTTGATTATCATATTCATTAAATTATGCGAAATATTGTTATTGTTTAGTATGGTTTGTTCATCTTTCTTCAATTAATATCAGCTTTCAAATATAGATTATGAATATATCTTTTACTAGTTAGTTCTGTCCTTTCAGCTTCAAGTACATTGTGCACATAATAGTGATACATAATTATGTTATTCTTTGCTTTCAAGCATTTTGCAATCTTTTAACTGTTCGTCATTGATTTTCAATACGCGTCTAAGACAAATTCCAATACGCTACAAATTCACTAAGAAATTCTCTGCATTTTCTTAGTGAAAGCAACTGATCAGAATTTCGAGCTTCTATTTCTCGATAAGCTCTAATACTATAAAAGGAAGAATTCTAGAGTATAAAATTGTTCCTCCATCATCTTTTCAATAAAATTGACTCCATCGAACATGACACACATTCCACGACTCTTAAAGTCTAAATGGAATGATTTACAGCTCAATTTTTAACAGTTATTTTTACAACTCCTCTTAAACATTTAAGTGCTTTGAAAGAAACAAGTAATCCTAACATCAATTACCACTCTAAATTGATGACTAAAATATAGGCCATGAGTCCAAGATTATTGTTATATGATTTCACAGGCTATCAAGCCTTCAACATTACAAAGCCAAATAATTCAGGACAAAATGCCATAAAAATTAACAATATCTCCCTACCAACAGAAAGTGATTTCATTGCTGATTCTCCTTCGAACAATAATGAATATCGAGTAACTAAAATATGCACCAAGGGCTCATAACTAATACCATCTTCCGCATTGCTGGCTCGCGTATTTTAGATCCTCATCAATTCCAATAAACGATTCCAGAGGAAAGAGGCAGGCAGTAAAATTTCAAGGCTCACGTGATAAAGCGGCGTCATTGGTTCGACATTTCGGAGGATTCTCAGCGTCCAGATCGAAATTTATAGGCCACTAATTCGGAAGCAAAGGAATGCGTCGACGTATGTTCCGGTAATGGTCTTCGGACATTCTGAATGGGACTTCTCAGCATTTTGGAGATGTTTACGTCCACTGATATTCGTTCCAGAGGAATTTATGCTACGAAATACTAGCGGGTTATGAGTCTCTCGAAAGTACTATGGTTGTTTTTTTTTCAAAGGTAATCGAAGATATTGCCGTGGAAGAATATGCACTCCATAGATCTTCAACAGAACTTTTTACTCGAATAAAACAAAAATGGAATAGTTATTCTGCAGTAATATTATATCTTTGCCATGTCATAAAGAATTCGCAGATTTCGGTGAATAATTCTTTATGTTGATTTTTCATTGAATAAAAATCAATTAAATTATTACATTTTAGAAAAGTTGCAATAACTTTTAGAACTAATCAGAATATTTATATATGTAGTTCTATCAGAATAGATTAAGAATAAGTATAAAGCTATCACATTTATATTATGAAATATGTTTCCTTCTGAAAAAGCGTAATTTAACTCAACTAATACATCACAATACGTTTTTCTTTTCGCTTAAGGTATAATGAGATAAATTCACCAATCGATCTTTATCGTTCAGTTTCAAAATGTTGAATAATAATCCAAAATAGAGCTAGTATATAAACAAATATTAAGGCTTAAAATACTTAATTTTGCATTAAAATATTTTAAATTCATCTTAAAAACATATAAACATTTTCTTTCTATAATCCCATTATTCATAAGAAAAAAATTAATAAGAAGTACAGACTCGTGTTGCATTTTTAGATAGGTTTCGTATTTTAAAGTACTCAAAGCTTCTTAAAAGAATATTGTAAATAATAGCAGCCAAAGTTTATTCCACAAACGCCTCTTATTCTTATAAACACTCAAATGATCAAAAAGATCTCCACATGAATAATAATATCTCAAAAATATACAAAAATTAAAGACATATTAAGTACAACCAGCGTCAATTGCGCAATACAATTTTTTTTCTCTGACCAAACTAACATATTTAGAATATTCACAAAAAATGCCAACTTAAGCAATATAACTTTAAGAACAAACGATTATATATCAGCAAATAAATTAAATAATCAGATAAATTACAGCAGACGATTAGAATATGGAAGAGAATTTTCAACTATATCTATAACCATTTATTATACAAATAGTCACTTAAAATTAGCTAAAAAAAATAAAGAAAAGAAATTTAAAAAAACTCTACATAATTTACGATACAAAGAAATATATTTAGCTTACTTTTGTTTACATTCCTAGGCTTCGTTATATTTTTTTGTTAATACTCTGAACTAAACTAAATGTTGATGTTAGTTCATCGGTAACTTAAAAGCTTTTTTATTTAAAAAGATTTAATTTTAAATTGCACAGGTGAGCTTTCGTGATTCTAATCTTGAGCATTAACCTCAGTGATTGTGATAAGAAAGATTTAAGTGTAGATAAAATATATATATACTACGAAAAATGGACAGTGATCGCTTTTTATAACAACTCGAAATTAAGTTTGTGTAAAGCTTTTAAGAAGAAATGGAGACTGCGTTTTCAAACATTTTAAAAGTGACGTGTTTCTTAATTCCCTGTATTTTTGAGCACACATCTTAAATATATAAAAGTTGGTATTAAATATATGTACTGCTTAAAGGTGTTACTTATATATCGGAGAACTAATTGCATTTATATAGTGTCTTGTTAGCATGCCCATGATCTTAAAATATATTATTTTTAATATTACTTTCTCTACTGCACATTAAAAAATCTTAAGGCACTCGACTACGCTAAAATTGTAAATTTTGCTAAACATTGACAATTTTTTTATGATTTTATTTTGTAGGTCCTCTTATTATCTTTATAAAAATACATAAGTTTATTACTTTTCTTTCACTAGTACAAAAATTACAAGTGTTGTAGTAAAAGCAGATGCCATTACTTTAAGCAAGATGTCATACTTTAAAACGCGTTTTAATCGAAATGTGATTTTTTGAAAATAATCAAACGGGCCAGCGATTGCTAAAAAAGTTTTGAACATAATTAACTGAAATTTTTTCTGTAAGTTCTGTATAATAGTAGAATTGTTTTAAACTTGTGATTTATCAATCACTGTTTTATTACAAAATGTACAGTCCCTTATGTGAATATAATCACTGTTTTGTTTTTTTAAGCAATTTCATATAATAACTGAGATAAAGTGCTCTAGTTTTTGTAAAAAAGAAAATATCTCTTATCCTGAGGTCATTTCAAAATTGAATAATATAGGAACACACTAGATTGAAAAAATATACACATTCAAGCCTGTTTTATGAATTTGGGAAGAAGTATTAAAAATAAAATGAACAATATTGTGAGATCCACTTTATAAATTTCAGTTTATTATTTTGTTAAAAGCAAAACAATTATTTAAATTTATAATTTTGTTTACGTGAATTTATTTATCATTGTTTAATTTTTTGTCACCGTGAACTGAACGATATTGAAAAAGTATATTATTTTGTACGCTGTGGCAACAAGGAAGTGCTCGTTTTGTTTTGTTTAATTAACAGTATTCCATGAAAAAATTGCTTATAACTAGGTGAGTCTTGAACTCTAGTTGGCATGTTAATTTGTGAAATAAATGAGATTTGGTAGTATTAATAGCTTGGAGTATTAATTTTCAATACAAGAAACTTTTTATTTTTATCTTTACGATAAATATAATTTTTATCTTAATGTTTACAAATAGAAAGAGATCTAATTTAAAAAATATATATAGAATTTTCTTAAATTACACTAAAGAGTGACTGTTTAAACAGTTTTCTTGAAATTTCGAATGTTGTTAATAATAATTCAATCCAACAAACAAATAACTATCTGTTGGAGGCCAATGATTGAATAACAAAAGAGTGATAGAGATATGTTGCTGCAATTCAACTCTGTATATAGACCTGTGATTCTCAACCACTCTGCCGCGGCACATTTGTGTACCGCCATTTTTTTAAAGTTCTTAACTATTTTCTGACTTAAAATTATTTCCCAAATTTATAGACATAAAAAATATTCGATTAGGTTCGTAATTTGTTTGTGATAACGAATACATTTGCACATAAATGAACTTTGAACGAAGATGAACTCATTTCGCTCTGTAATAATCGAGATTTAATTTCAAAACATTTAAAAGAGTCAATTAATTCATTTTGGATTAAAATTAGAGGCAATTATCCCATAATAGCAATAAAAAAAGCTTTAAAAATATTGTTATAGTTTTCTACATCTTACTTGTGTGAATTCGGATTTTCAACCTTAACAAATGTAAAAATTAAAAATAAAAAAAAAAAAGACCGAGACTTTTAAATGTAGTTGACGAAATGAAAGTGGCATTGTCATTTTTACGACCAAATATAAACGAAATATTCAAAAATCATCAAGCTTAAATTTCGCATTAAAAATGTACTCTTATAATTAATTTGTAATGAATTATTCAATAAATACATTTCATTGCATTTGTCGTACATATTACTTTATTTAACATTGAAAACTATTCTCATAAACTATTTTACATAGTGTATTACATGTTGGGTTGGATAATGTGCACTGTCGCACCTCCCTCTACCTTGTACGTAGAGTGGAGCAACCCAAACTGACGTCACATCCCGTTAATAGCGCCCTGCACGGGAAATCACTTAGACCATATAGTTAACAAAATTAGTAAAAAAAAATTTAACTAATGCATAAAATAACTGTTACAGATAAAGTAACTGTGCAACAAACAAGTGCTTTTTGTGGGAGGGAGGAACCTGGGGATGCAATAATAAACTTTCAACATTTGACATCAATCTTATCAGGGTTTAACCCTAAATATCTCCTCGGTTAATGGTGTCCAGTATTTTCTTCTTTCTTTTTTGTTTTGTAGATTGGCAAGCGCACCTTCCAATCGAAAAAATAATGAAAAGCTTTCTCAAGATATTCCATAATATGGAATGAATAACAGGTATATCTTTTTAAAGCTAAAATTGTTGACATCGTTTCTAAACTTTACTTTAAGATCTTCGTCAGTGCATATTCCTAGTGCTTATAATCTGATTTTTTTTTCAAAGTGACCATATGAATTCATTGTCTTCTGTGGTACTACGATAGTCAAAACATTCTCAAACCTAGTTTCAAAATCTAAAAAATGGCATTTAAATGTTGGTGACGTCCAAAATTATGCTCCTTTAGTTTGATTCTGGCAAGAAAGGCTGTGTGAAATGTGGTCCTAATAACATATTTATGCTGTCGCCTTGTAACTTCAAATAAACTTCATTGCATTTAGTGAATAAATATGTTAAATAGGTAAGTCTAGTTTCCACTTGATTAAATTTCCTTTTAATTTTTGTCACGATATGGCTTAATAAGAGCCATAATCGTGGGCCCCCATTTATACCTCATAAACCCCCAAATTATTTTTTTGCTGTCGTGGACCCCTTGCAGATCGTCATAGACCACTTTGGGAGTCACTGACTTAGACGAACGCCGACGGACGATTAACACGAGACGCAGGAGAAAAACGTTCTCCTTTGTGTTAAATATATCTTATAATTTAATTCTTCATTGTTAAATAAATCATTATCATCCTAAGGTTGTAGTCATTTTCCCACAAACAGATAAATAAAATTCTTTTTATTGTTAGTGTGCCACCAAATTTTGTAATTATTAAGAGTGTACCGCAACAGAAAAGAGATTGAGAATCACAGTTGTGGACGAATCATATTGAAAAATTGTAATGGAACACAGAGTTAAGTTGATGTTGGTTCCTCCAAAGGGATCGTATAACGTGTAGACAGTGCGACCACCTCACATTTCATTATTATCAAGAGTCCATGTAAATAGAATTTCAGTGACTGTAAGAAACATTGACCAGAGAACGGTGTTTATGAATTCCGGCGACTATATCACAGTTTGTGGTGACCTGTAGCCTCCTGCCCTTACACTAATACCTTCCTGTCTATCTGAAAATCCGGCTGGATGTGTAGGCGGACTTAAATGATCAAAAGACATAATTGCAATTCAAACAGATTTATTGATGCTTATCAGTAAACAAGTTTAGACACAACACAATTCAAGTTAAGATAAATAAGCGAGAGTGGAGTGAGGAAGTGGGGTATCAATACTAGCGGACAAATACAGAATTTGAACCGAATCTAGGAAAGCTTAAACGCGCACAATTACAACTACACCACACGATAATAATCTGATTTTCCAAATCAAAGTCACTGACCTTATATTTTACTGGGGCGGTTCCTTCGTGACGACTTCAGGCCCTTTTTATGGCTGGAAGAATTGGTGAAGACACCACGCTCAGTAATAATGAATTTCACTATTTTAAATCCGCTTTTCCTTGCGTACATCAACACGTATCAGGCTCGCTTCACTTGTCAACAACTACGTGTCGACTTCTCGATCTTTAATTCATTTGACTTCTCACTTCCTACTACTTAGCTTCTTAACTCGCGAAAACCGAATTAATATAATACATTTTATTTACATAAATCACGCCTGGCTCTCGGTGAAGATTGGTTAAATTGTTTTAAGGAAAAAAAGAAGTTAGTGACAGACCGTATAGATCCGTCACAAGTTTACCTCTCACCTGTGTGCATTGAAATGCGCTATGATTTCGAGCTGATTTGGCTTGAAATGACCACCAAAGACGAATCAGAAAATGACCATGATAGTGATGGATCCGAGTTACTCTTCATTTAATAGCCAAGCTCGTTTAATTGTCATTCGTCAGATACACATAAAAAAAACAGTACGTCAATAATATTTTTCAACTCTTTTGCATTGGGCTTATGTTTCAACAAGTAATACAGGAACCATACATGGTAATCATTTATATTAATTTTTCTGTACTTGTTACGAATTTTTGAATGAGAATTAGGTAAAAAAATATCGATGTTGCGTGTAAGTGTTCCTTAACTGTTATACGTTCATATTTCTGGTGGGATGTCCATTTGTGCTGTACTTAATGCACTAGAAAATAGAGATAGAAGAAATAAAATGAAAATGACATTATATAGCTCAAAAAATTCACCACCTTATTCCATTATCTAAGCATTAATGGTTACTTATTTTGACAATTTGCTATCACCAAATGTTGCAAAGAAAAGGATGATCACCGAATACCTGAAAATCAAACAAATGAAATGCAGAAATTTATAGCACACGTGTTTTGAAACAATTTTGTTAAATACACAACGCATGCGCACGTGTACGCTTACATAATCGACATTAAAAATTGACACATTTGCCTTGAAGCTTTAGTTTTATTTTTCGCTCAGTACTTTTTGAAAATTTTCTTGGACCTCATGATCATCATCATCATATCAGGTAAGACAGCCCCACGTGGGCCAGTGCCTTTCTTTGAAGATTCCTCCAAAGTGACCCCTTGTTCACCTCATTCTCCAGGTTTTCTCGATTATAATCCAGTGCTTCTCAAACTTTCAATGTTTGTTCAAAGTTCAAACTTTCAAAAAATTTTCAATCATAATTTTCATTTCTCCTCCCTCTATTCAATAACAATGTATTAAATTCAATAATAATGTACTTTGATGCTAAAGCTACGATACGATTTTTATTATAAACCGTACAAATTATCAAGATACATATTAAATTTTGTATATGACATGCCCACACGGGTAAATTAATGTACATTAACTGAGCTCATTAACTTAGTATGGATAAATTAATGATGAAGTACATTTCGCAGTACTGTTATATTTTTCAGTGTATTATATCAGTGTAAATATGTATTTTATTTATTATGTGTGTCAGAATGTATTTTCTATTGCTTCCTTTCAGTAAATTAATATTTTCTTAAGTAATCTTTTATTTTCGACTTTTCGGTATGCTCGCGCCCCCTGGTAGGATTAACACGCCCCTCTAGGGGCGCATCCCACAGTTGGAGAAACGCTGTTATAATCCCCAAGTCTGATTCCACTGAGTCTGCCATCTCAGCCTTGGTCTTCCACACTTCCGAATCCCAGTGACTTTGAACTGCAGTATCTTTTTGACCACATTGACATCTGGCATTCGAATTATATAGGCCACACACACACACATCCAATTCATTCAATTTACACTCTTTTCCAAAAGTTAAGCACGAAGATGTAAAATGCAAAAAAATCAACAAATACTGCTTTGATTGACAGAAAATTTTGCAGTAAAGTAGCATATATATTTATACATAAAACAAAATCAATAATTATATACAAAAATGAAAACAATATTAAATTTTTGTAAGTTATCAGATAATGTCATACTGGAGACTTAAACAGAATAATGTATAAAGTGAAAATAAACGGCATAAAATGAAAAAAATGACATTAATAGAGTATGTGATCTCCCCTCATCTGTATGCAAAGTTTACACCTTCTGACCATGCTTTCAATTAGGTGGTCAACCATCGCAGAATTAAGCAATCGCCATTCTTCTTGTAGAGCAGTTTCCAGCTCAATAACCCTCGGGGCTGACCTTCTTTAGGTGAGTACGGGTGTCACAATCCGAGGTGCCTAGTGATCTTTTCCTTTTCCCACGGGTTTACTGTCTTTGGTAAACACGGGCTTCACGAACCCGGGGTACCGTAGTGATCCTTCTCTATTTTCGACCTCTTTCTTGTCATTCAATTCATTCTTTCTTTCTCTTCCGTCTAGACACAGATATTAAAACAAATGTTTGGCGCAGTATAGCCGAAGTCGACTCTTGCGCCAATAAACCCCAAAATCACTCACTCACTCACTCCAGCTCAATAAGAGTGGCTGGAGGTGGGAAACGTGAAGATACAGTACGGCCGAGAGCATCCCAAAGATTTTCTATGGGATTAAGGTCGGGCGAAAATGCTGGCCACGCCATACGCGCAATCCCTTCACTCTCCAGGTAGTCATCGACAATGTTAGCTCTATGGGGACGTGCGTTATCGTCCATTAAAACAAAAGTAGGGCCACCTGCTGCAGCGTACAATCTCACAATGGGTTGTAGGACATCTCGAAACCGGACAGCCGTCACAGAACCCCGTTTAAAGATGTGAAGGTCGGTGCGGTATCCTAATGAAATCCCTGCCCACACCATAATGCTTCCGCCTCGGAATGCGTGATGTTCGGTGATGTTTTGGGGCTGATTGCGTGTTCCTTGCTTACGCCATATCCTTATACGCTTGTCATCTGGCTCCAGAGCAAATCTTGACTCATCAGTAAACATGACATTGCCCCAGTCAGACACAGTCCAATTGCCATATTCCCGGCACCACTTTAATCGTGCCCCTCTTGATTGGACGGATAGAGGAACACAAACTCGAGGTACCCGGGCATACAGTCCCTTCATATGTAATCTTCGGCGTACAGTAGCTACAGATATATCCTTACCAATGGACGCTGTAACCATAGATGTCACACGTGTGGAGGTCTCTCTGCGATTCCGCTTGGCTACAATAGCAATATATCGATCTTCTCCGGGGGTTGTAACCCTTGGGCGGCCGCCTACGGGCCTTCGAACAACTGTCTGTGTGGTTTGGAATTGTTTCCATAAACGTGAAATTACAGAATGATGAACGCCGAAGAAAAGAGCAACATCTGTGATCGACTGTCCTGCTTCAATGCGCCCCACAGCACGCCAGCGCTCAGAATCTTCCATTCGTTTTCTGGAAGTCATAGAAACACGTATGTCTTGAAAACAAATTGTACTAAAGTTTTAAACACCTTCTATCAGCACAATCAACTTCTCTAACCCTTCATAAAGCTGGCTTCTTATAAGACTGACCTTTTTGCATATTTCTTGACATGGAAGCACGATTGGCTGTTACACTCCATCTTACATATTTGCATACATCCATCTATCTCTGCAGCGAATTGCATCCTCTTCAATTCTGATTGGCTTCCGGAAATTAGCATTTTCCTCTCCGTACTTAACTTTTGGAAGTGAGTGTATTTTTAGAAGTGTAAAAAAGAGGGTACCGTCTAGGGCAGCGATATTCAACTTGCAACCCTCGGGGCGCATGTGACCCGCTAGCCTTTAGCCTTTTCTGAGGGACCCGGTGACGGCCCATTGCACTACGAAATTCACTTATTTAAGAACAGCGTACTAAAAAGTTAATGGGAAGTTCTATCAATTTAATTTTTTTAATAGTAGGATGTAAACAAGAGGTTTGGTCATGGATGAAAGGAAATCGAAACTGCCCCATAATTCTCGGCAAAAAAATTCATAAATATTCTTTTCTGTGCGTTTGATAAAAAGGTTAAAATAGCATTGAAAGAAAAGCCAAAAACGAGATTTAATGCTTGGGTCAATTTTGCTTTGTCCAATGTTGCTTTGGTTTTAATATTCCCCCCTCCCATTATCCTCATACTGCGGCCCACATGAAATTTCTATGACATGTATGTGGCGCGGTGGGAAAAATTATAGTTTAAAAAAAAAACTAAAAAACACACCCTTTTATAGTTAATAGAACTAAGTTGTAACTTATTCTTTTAGACACCAAATCCGGAAATGGGATCTGAGATTAGTCGCCAGATGCGGGATGGGGTCTGAAAATGGGAAATTGTTAATCCTGATCAGGACAATGGAACAAAACTATCAAACTATTGTATTTTCATCGGTTCTGGACAAGTGAGAAAAATTTCGAATATATTTGACCTTTTAAAGGGGGCAAAGATTCCGGTACCTACAAGTACATTATAAAAGGTGTTAAAAAGGTTTTCGTCTAGGGTGTCTGCCTCATTATCTTAAGTATGAGATATTTATTTGTGTTACAATGGCTTTTTAAATAAAGAGAAAATAGACAACCAGAAGCGAAAGATTTGTAACAATGTTGTCTGCGATATCTATCCTCTCTAACTCGTGTTTTCTTCCGTCTGAAATCGGCGCTTTAAGCTAGAATAACTCCTATAAACAAGTGAAAATAATTACTGAATTGTCTACTTATAGTCAATGTGTGTGTGATAGATCATATAATATTGGATGATAATATAGAAAATACATAATAGACGTGTGTGGACGATATTGTCTCTGTAATTCATGCCAGTACAATATTTGCGTGGCTACTTGTACGATATAGGATTACGGAGGATTTCCACTTTGTCAAGGCTAAGAAGTTGAATTTCATTTCAGATAAGCACCAATTGATTCTTATCATTTAGTTTGTCTTGCTTGCATATCGCGTGGTCATTTCTAGAGTTTAACTTAATAAAAGTAAATATCTTATAGTAATCATTTTCGAGTTCAATAAAATGGCTTCTTCACCCATCATGCTTTCGGATACCCCCGTGAGTGGTCTTCACTTCAACCAACATGAGGAGTAAGAGCTGCGACAAATTGTTTAACAAAACAAAACAAAAGGCATTTTAATTTGTAAAAAAGAAGAAAACTGCCACTAATTTCGTGGTCTTGGTGTCCTCGTTTGATATTAAAATTTTGAGTGACTGAAGAATTAAGAATGTGATCCAGCAATCGCAATCGTAAGCTTCTTATGGAAGTAACTTCATAATCTAAAGTAATTTATTTCCAAAAGAAAAATTTCAGTAAAATATATCTTTCAGACTTTTCATTGGCAATGAGAAATGTTAGTTATCTACGGGAAGATTTCAACCAAATACCCAAATATAACACATAAAAAGTGTTAAAACACCGAGAAAACAAATTATTTACCTTCTGTATAATGCTGACACCAAAAGAAAGTTCGACGAATAGCGATTCCAGGTCGATTCGATAATCGATATCGTTTCGAAGAGTCACCCAGGAGTAGTTCACAGATGAATTATTCAGTGCGCAAGCATCAATGCAAATAAGAAAAACACTTGACCAGAACACCTGTATCGCTTAGGTGGTATATAAAAAGAAACCCAGCTGCTATGATTTATTGGACGCTACTGAGATGTTAATTGCAGAAGCCGTTTGGCCGTCAAAAAAATCCATAGATGACGGATGAACGACCCGAACCTTGTGATATGAGATTATAGCGAAAAAAATATAGTGTTGGGGCAAGGAAAGAATTTGTGTTAAAGGAGAGGAAAAATAAAATAGGATGTCAGAAAAGTATGTCTACATCAGGAGTCGGCAACCAATGGTACGCGTGCCACATGTGGCACGTGGTACAATTCTCAATGGCACTCTGCACTGTTCTACAAATTTGTAAGTTTTTCAGTGAATGGAAGTTGACAAACTTTTGATGAACCTTTTTTGACAAACATCTTCAGAATTATGGACATTGAGGTATCCGAACACGTTCGGAGTACTTTTTAACAAAATAACATTCTAAAACATTATAAATGCTCTTTTAGGACTCAATACCAATAAATATTACTATATATATATTTAACTATCAAAATTTAAAATAAATTACCTGAATTTTACAAAAATCACAATTATAAGTGAAATTTTAGCAATATTTTTGAAAAACTTCAAAGCAGGTAGAGAAAAAAGTAATAAACATATATTAGTAAAAGTATTTCTAAAACAAATTAGATGCATTTATCTAGAAAATGTACTAAAATTTTAATTTTTGATTAAAATTTGAAAATTTTAGAACTGATTGAGTAAACATTATAAGAAATGTTTCCTTTTTTATGAGACCATTATTTAAATAACAAGCCATAACTCAAAAAGTATTCCTACAATAAGAAATATTTTAGTACATTCTCTAGAAAATAACGTAAATATCAGTTTTAAAAAATTGTATAGAAATACATTCGTAATATTTTGAGTTATCAGACTCGCCATGATAGATTTTGAGCAATTTAAATGCCCACTTCTGGTAGATCAAAAACCCACTTCCGGTTTTTCTAAATTTATAAAATTGGCTGTAACTTGACCTCTAGGTAGTGTAGAAATAAAAGTATGTTTCGTAAAGTCAAAAGATAGCTCTATTCAATAAAATAAAAAACAAAAATATCTGTCTTGACTGAATTTGGTCATTTTCAACGTGTTCGGATACCTTAACAGAATTGCGAAAAAATCTGAAATGTAACTCTGAAGATAAATTTACAGCTATTTTGTAAATTATTGAATGTCTTTACTTGAGAAATTTAATTGTTTGAAGAGAGAAAATTGCATGTTTGCTGTTTTCCGCTCCCCCCCCCCCCCCCGCAATTTAAGTAAAATTCTTTTCTCATACGAAGAATATTTCGAATCCCAACTGAATGCTCAGAATTGTGTTAAATTGAAAGTCACAAATCATATATACCCCTGATTTTGCATTATGAAAGTAGAACGGTGTCAACACTAAGTTCGCATTAAAATTTTTATTTATCTTTTTATTTATTTGTAGTGAAGGGAAATACTTATATTTTATGTTGTCTATTTCTCATTTTAACGAATTTTTTTGAAATACACTATACATACAATCTTAATTTTTTAAAATTTTTGTTGAAGAAATAGTTAAATATATTTTATGCTATTTATTTTTATGTTAAGAATTAAATTATGCAAAATTAATACACATAAAACAATAAATCTATATTATTGGCCTCTGTTCTCTAGTTCTGTATGCATTATCGCCGTAATCGAATTGTTTCAAAAATGTCTCTGTGTTGCACACTGAATCATATTGATAGATTAATTTGGTAAGCCACAGCTAAAAGGTTGCCCGGCCCCTGGGCTACACTTTCAAAATAAAATTATAATTAAATAAAGATTTTCTCGCTTACGGTTTCTTATGCGCTACAAAGAAAAGATTAAAATTTCTGTTTCATGAAAAAACTAGATAGAGGACCTTCCACGTTTTGATACATTCTTATTTCAAAATGGCTTCACCGCAAGAACAAGCCTGAATTATAGCATGGTTTATCAAATTTAATTCTGTAACACATGTAGAGCATAAATTTCAGACTACCTGTGTGAATGAAGTCCATCTTTAAGATTCCCAATTTATAATTGGTATGAAAGATTTTTGACGATAGATAACATGTTGCCAAAAACAAAATCTGGCCAACCTAACAGAAGCTGAAAGGATATTACTCGTGTCAACTCGAAATGTTGCGAGGGACTAATGGTGTGTGCATTAAAATCACGCAATAAAACATTGTGAAAATAACTTTGGCATTTTCTTTATGGAACACGAAAATCTGTCAGTGAATATTTTTGTTTGTTAATTTGTTATTAAAATTTTAAAGTGTATCCTCCATACTTTTCGAACACCCGGTATTTTTTCTGAACTGATGCAACGATATTAATTTCACACACACACATTTTACCCAAAAAATAACTATTGTAATTTTGAAAACATTTCAGTTTAAATGAGAATAAGTTTTTCTTTAAAATAAAAATATGTCCTTGGTGCAATTAACAAATGCCGATATAAGGAAATATCTTCCAATTATTCCAGATTCTCAATAAGAACCAAGAACTCTTTTTTTATGTGATGGTTTAAATATGCGAGTTTTTTTCATTTTGCATGAAGAAAATTTTTAAGAATTTTTTCATTTTAACCGAATTTTAATTGTTATTCTAATCGTAAATACACACACATATATATATACATAAATAAAAAAAATCATAATTATTCTCCCATGAATAAGCTAAAGCGAAAATCTGTCTAGTACTCTAAATATCATACATATTCTACGCAAACAAATTTATAAATATCTATGAGAATAATTTTAGAATTCAGTCAACAAAGAACAGAAATCTTTTTTATTTGAAAGAAATGTTCTGGTCGGATACTGTGATGTAGAATGTAGATTCTGTTCATCGGCTCACAATTAACTAAGGTCAAAACATATAATTTTAGAACGTTTTCTTATCATAGAATTATTTAAAAAATAACAAGATAGAGCATATATGAAACGGAAGCGGGGGGGGGAAATACATTAAACCGTTTTCAAAAATTAAATCTTTAAAATTACACAGTTCTTGATTAAAAAGGCGGCGAATAATAACAATGATTATAAACGAATTTCCCTCTGGTAATTTACCCCCCTCCCCCTACCATGGTTTTTAACCAAAAATAAAACTAAATGACTTGGGGAAAATGTTTTCCCTATCGTAGGGAAAATCTCCAAGCCAGCTTTATCACAAACAAGAGAGGATCAGACGCTTTCTATTCTGTAATTCTCCCTTCTAGAACCTCTCGTATCTGGGGTGAAAAGCAAAACACATTCTGAATATTCTCTCCCTATTATTCATTCCATCATACCTGTCTCCCCCTCCCCCTCAGGATGGCAGGGGGCTAGCTTTTAAAGGGAATAAATAAATCGTTTTCTATGGATCAATCGATACAGTCGTATGAAAAGGTCGTCTTGGTTGAACTCTGACACACACCAATTCGAAATATTCTCTTTTTTTTTTTCAGCGTGGGTTTGCGTTATTTTGTATGGATATATTTCATTCGAAATCCTGTAGAGGATATTTTTTTAATGCATTCTTCTTGCTTTTTATTTGAAAGTAGAAGTTCAATGAGATACCACACAATGCGCGGTATAATACAAACCGAGAATGGAATTTCCATAATTTATATTTTTTATTTATGGACAAAGAATTCTGGAAGTATGTTTTTTGCCTCTATTTAGAAAACTCCGAGACAAGTGGCATATATGTTTCTTTTTAAGAAATGAATATTTTTGCAAAAATATTTGTTATTCTGAATTTTTTCTTCATTTTGAATTTAAATTGCTCCATTTCTGTAAAGCAGTTGTTTCGTGCAATCTTAAGGGAAAATTCAAGAATGGAGGATACAATTTATATTAAGGTATCCGACTATACTAAAACTGTAAATTTTGCCAAAAATTGACATTTAAAAAAAATTTATGATTCTATTTTATAGGTCATCTTATTAGCTTCATAAAAATACCAATTTTATTATTTTCCGTTCACTAGAACAAAGAAGATGCAATTACTTTAAGCAAGATGCCATACTTCAAAACGCGTTTTCAACTATTCAAAAAATTTTGAAACATTCTCAATAAAATTTCTTAAGACAATTCTGTATTTTGAAAATTATTTAAATTTCTATGAAAATTTTCAGGTATACACCAAAAGAAAAAAAATTTTAATGAGTTTTTTTAATAAACATTTAAATTGAGTTTCTAAATTATTGCTTGAAAATTTGCGGTATGCTGTTTTAAAACTCCAGTACAGTGATTCTCACTTTTGTGAGCCGTTAAATTCTTAAAGTGTGCTGCTAAATTTTTTAAAAACTATTAACTATGTTCTGAAAAAAATTAAAATAATCCGGAACTGAATCATTCGGCCGTTTTATAGAAATAAACTATTCATAAAATTGTTATTGACCATTCGACAAGGGAGACTTATTCATTAATTCCGAAATTTACTATTAGATATAAAAAAAAATTTGGTTTGGACATAATCCATTTTGTGGCAACAGCTATACCTGTATATGAATTAAATTTGAATGAAGAGGAAGAACCAATTTTTTTCGCTCTGTAATAATCGAGATTTTTATTTCAAAACATTCAGAAGAGTCAGTTAATTCATTTTGGATTAAAATTAGAAGCGATTATCCCGTAAGAGCCAAAAAAGCTTTAAAAATCTTATTTACATCTTATTTGCGTGAATTCGAATTTTCAGCATTTTAACAAATATAAAAATGAAAGAAAGATCAAGACTTTTAAATGTAGATGACGAAATGAGAGAGGCGTTATCATTTTTACAATCAAATATAAACGAACTATTCAAAAATCATCAAGCTCAAATTTCACATTAAATATATTCTTGTAATTCATTACTCAATAAATATTTTGTCTTTGTCGTACATGTAATTTTATTTAATACTAAAAATTATTTATTTTTGAAACGTGAGGGAAAAGAAATCTTTTAAAGTTTCGACCCAAGTTGCTAAAAATGAAGCCAACGTAGCTGTATCTGTACTTCTTTATATACTTAACTTCAGTCAATAATTTTAATTAATTATAATTAAGTTATCGTATTGTTTCCCAAAACAATAGTGTATATTAAATTTCAGCTCAAATGAGCACTTTAAAATGTGAGAAAAACCCTTTTTCAAGTTTTGACACAAATCGCCAAAAGGGTTGCTAAGTCGCCAAAAATGATGCCAATTTCCCTGTGTTTGTAATTCTTTGAATAACTAGTTTTAGTCAATTAATTTTCATTAATTTTATTAAATTACTGTATTGTCATCCAAAATAAGCGTGTATATAAAATTTCAGCTCAATTGAGTGCTTTAAAATGCATTTTATTAACGATTGAAAATTTGAACAAGATAAATATAGAGAGTGTGAGCTAATAGTATAGGAATTGAGAAAAGGTTGAAAATTACTGCGATAGAGTAGAACACACCTGGACAACTGGCCTAGTTAGCCTATCGGTGCCTCAAACTAGAGTGAGATAATTTAAAGACCCTTGAATTGATACCGCACTCTTAGAACTTCGCGCTAAATTATGCGTGAACTTGAAGAATCTATTGCATTTGATATGCACAAAAAGAGTTCTCATAAGTCAACATGTCTTCTTTTGCAGAGTCGAAATATTGGAACTATAAGGTTATTTTCGCCATATGCACAAAAGTGTGAACTTAACGCGGAAAACATTTTCGGACAGAAAAAAATGCCTCAATTTTAAAAAAATTTGTGACATTAGAACTCACTCATTTGTTTATAAAATAGTGTTTTTAAAATTCAAAATATTTCGTAAATAATTAGTTTTTCCTTTTAACATGTAAAGGGATAGCTCATTTAGCATTACGATATAGAAGAAAAAATGCGAAACACATTTTATAGAAGAAAAAAATGTATGAAATCGGATAAGTATGATAAAATAAGTGATTTTCTACAAGATTGTATGTAAAGGCAGAATATAATATTAATGTTTGAGTACTTTTATATTTGAAAAAAGTATTCTGAATTTGGGTCCTATTCTTTAACAGTCCTATTCTTTAACTTTGGGTCCTATAACAGTCATAAACCCGCTTGCATTTATGTTGTCTACCGACGAGACAATTTCATCGAAAAGAAAATGTGTATCAATATGAGCTATTACGAAATATTTCGTCAATTTCTGGAGGATTAGCAACAAAAACATCATAAAATATTCAGAATAAAGCCTGATTATTTTTTTCGTTATTTTTATTTTGAAGCATTTAATTCAAACATCCTTTAAAACGCTTTATTCCCCAGGTAGAAATTTCTTTTTTAAATCCATGACTCTCTCTCTCTCTCTCTATCTGTGACCTCATTTATCTTAAAATAATACTCAATTTTTCAAGATTTTAAAGACAGGACTGAAGAGGATGAGATAAATGTAACACCACTTTTTAGCTTTTTTTCTGATTAGTCATCTCGCAACCGTTGCCTTGTTGCATAAAACATGTTTAATTATGCTCGAATGAGCTTCTGAAAATAAAATGATTTTTGAAAAAAGGCAATTAAAAATAGGGTTATTGCTTAAATTAGGATTGAAAACGATTAATGTAAGCCTTGTACAGAAGTAAACGAAATTATCGCTGTATATTAATTATGAAAAAAGAAAGAAAAATGCAGTTAATTGTAGAATAAAACAGTAAACTCATCAAATTAACTTAAAACAGAACTACTTCTTATGTTCGAATCATACTGGTGGAAACTTTTTATTGGTATTCTATTTTCAGAATGTGAAAAGTTCTAGTTAGTTGGAAATAAAGCAAAATTTTTCTTCCTAGACTTTTAACCCCTTTCCTTACATATTTTTTTTGAAAAAAATTGCAAAAAATCATCCCATTTTCTTTATATTATTATTAAATACAAAGAAACGAAACAAAACAAAATATGCAAGTTTTAAGTGGATTTTTAATTTTTTACAGTTGTAAAAGCATTTAGTTTTAACATTAGTTTACTATCCTGAGTTATCTCGGGCAAATGGAAAAAAGTTAAATATAAGACTTCCTATGACAGTTTTTGAAACAAGGGACAACAAAAAGTGATACCTGACATTCTGTACACTGGCATCTCTCTGGTCTCTTTTCTTACTGGCTTTCCTCTTTATGGGATCCTACGAGAGCACAGAGAGTACACTGTCTCGTTGGATTAGATTTTTTTTTCAGTAGCAGGAATAACATCTGGAAAATGCCCAGAGGTTAACCTGAATAGTGAAGGACTAATGCTGGGTCTTCTTGATGAGGCAAAAAACCCGTCACGATGTTTTTCTGAAATTATTTTTTCAATCAGTTCAATTCTAAGTTGTTTAGGCGATCGTGAACCTCCTGATTTACAGTTCAAAATTTAGGCTACATACAGAAGAATCACTTCCAGTATTTTCAATGTCCACCATAATCACTCTCTGAAAAATCATCGCTTTCGCTATCTTGCATCATCACCGTTATTTTACTTTTTTTCAACGGAACTAAACTTCCTTAGACATTACTAATCCACAAGCCGACGTGTACTATACAATAGGGAAAACACGTGACCTGTCCCGCCAAAAGATCCACGAAACCAACAGAACTTTGCTAACTGCCAATCAAAGTTGAATATTTCCTTTCATTTCCTCCAAGCCGAGTAAAACTATGATAAAACAAATCATACTGACAAATTCTGCTTCACCCGAGTTTTCTCGGGATAATAATTAACTACAATATATACGAACCCGAGATAACTCGGGATAATCAGGCAAGCGGTTAACATGATTTGCAGGAACAATTATTTGCTTACAATGAGATATTTGGTCATTTTTAAGTAGGTCAACTTTTAAAAAGTTGCTAATGCATTATAATTCGTTGAGCAGGCACGCGTTTTTGCTGTTGCCACAACTATGTTTTGTCACAGCGTCTAAGCCAGTGGTCTTCAAAGTGGGGTACATAAAGAAATAGTTGGGAGTACACCCTGTAGAGCAGGCATGTCAAACTCATTTGATGTCACGGGCCACATGAGCTATTTTATATTAAGTTGAGGTCCGCATGTTTTCAATGTTCAAAAAATTAATAAAACAGGACTTTTAGAATGATTAAAATTATTTTTCATAAAACTCAATGTATTATATAATGTCTTATAAAAAAACAAAAATAAAAGTTATAATACGAAATGCAATTTAATATTACTTTTAGAACATATTTGACATCGTTTCTTCCCCCTCAAAGCAAGTCATCAAAATTTGGTAGAACGTGTTGAGCTAATGTAATTTTTTTAAGAAAATGTTGACAAATGTTGATCATTTAATCTTGACATCTCTGAATTTTTGTTACTTTTCATTAAAGAAAAAAAATCTCGCTTAAATAAATGCTTCTAAACATAGCCATTCATTATACATGTAACAAAAAAAATAACATTTTAAGAAACCTATCTACAGATGAATATGTATAAAAATCTAGAGAGAGCCTCAAATTCCAAACATTTTTACTTCAACAAAGAATCACAATAGATTTAAATTAATTCCATTGTAAGTTTTCATCAACAACTTCAATATCGACAGATGGAGGTGATATTAAGAAACGAAGTTGTAATTCAAAATTTTTAAAATCAGGAAATATTCGATCGAATTCCATTTTTAACAATTCATTTTGGAGAGAATATTCTGTAAATATTAATTTTAGTGATTTAATCAATAGATTTGAAAGCTTTAAAAGTGAGACAAGTTTTCTCTTTCTGTTTGTAATAATTTTTGTTTGAAAGTGTTAATATTATCAAATAGCATTGTAACAAAAGGATTTTTGCCTTGAAGCTTAAGCTAAATTGACCTGTAATATCAACTGAGATAGCCAAGATCTTTAGTTCGTATTACAAGTTCATCTTTTTATTCAGCGCATTCGTATTTTTTTGTTTTCAAGAAAATAATGACTTCATCCAGCAATTTAAAAGATCGTTTTAACACTTTATGACACGAAATCCATTGAACTTTCATACAATATGGTTGACCGATCTATATCTTCCAGAAATGAAGCAAATCAACGATACCAAAGTCTACATGCTCGAATACAGTTACAATTTTACTGACTATTTTAAAACATGTCCAATATATCCAAGTACATGCCAAAGAACAGTACTTGTTATGGAGTAATACAATGAAAATGTTTAAAATTATTATTAATATGTTGTTTACTTGTTTCGTTTAATCTTGCAACTCTCTCTCCTTAAGTTATACTGGTCATGGTAAGTGCACTATCAGTTGCAGGACAAATCAACTTTTCCAAGGAACACTTCTCATCTCAAAACTTCTTTAAGTATATCAAAAATATGTATTATGCATAATATATGACTCTACTCGACTATATATCTCTACTATTTCATCATCTCTGCTGGTTACAGTATTTCGACTTAAACTTAATTTCAGGGTACTATGTCAGCACAAATAAAAAAACTTAAATTTTTTTTTATTTGTGTACTGGACATAATACCGTTTTTTTCCGAATCTAAGCCGCCCTTGATTCTAGGCCGCACTCCAAATTCTCAAAAAGTTTTTGTGAAAAATTAAAAAGTAGTGTAAAATGGTTTATCGGTATCAAATTTTACGAAATTAAAAGTTAAAATGAGAACTAATAAGAAGTGAAGAATTAGTTATTTTATCATTATTATAAACTTTTAATTACATACATGAACCCGTAATTGCTCTTAATACCCTATTCAACAGATTTCTTTCCCCTCGATTCTAAGCAGCCCCCGATTTTAAGTAGCATTAACATTGGGAAAAAGTGCGGCTTAGATTCGAGTAAATACATTAATTTCACAGCTTTAATTCAGTGTTCACTAATCTTGTTCAGTGAATGATCTGGTTACGATTAAAAAAGTGATAACATATAACTAGTTTTAATATAAATAATAACTAGATAATATATAACTATAAACCTCGAACAGTGCAAAGTTTGTATTCACTCTCATTCCACAAATTTAGTGAACTAATTTTTTTTTCCATTTTTTAAGAATTATTTCTATTTTGACAACTCGTTTTCATAAAGATTCACAACAAATTTGTCATAGTTTGTTTTTTGATTTTTATCATAGTGCCTTAAAGTTAAATTCCTTAACTGAATTACAGTTTTTACAGTGTGAGACACAATAAAATATATTTTTATATTTTATTTGTTTTGGGCGAAAAAGATATTGCAGTTCCCATTCTTCTTGAAAATTAGGGTGTTCATCTCTTCAGTTATCTTTTCGTACTCTGTTCTTGATTATTTTTTTTATTAAAATAACTTTTTAGTTTAATATAAATAAAAACCTAAATCCACTTTCCTTCACAAACGATTGAGTAAACACTACACTTTGTCTTGGACTTCAGTTGCTTCTGACGTCCTGCTCTTCGTTTCTCGCTGATTGGATATTTCAAAGAGAAATAAAAGTCGTACTCACGATGAATCCTAGTGTAATCTATAACAAAAAATATTCATAAATGCATTTAAGAAAACAATTATTATAGTAAAATTAAATGAAAAAAATTAATAAAATATTAAACATAATTTTCATTTAAGGCTATTTTGATAGTTAAGCATGATTTTCTTTAAAATAAATTTCCGAAAAATAAAAATAAACTCTTTAAAGATTGATATTTAAAATTTTTAAAATGTCTCCGCGGGCCGCGTGATTGACATGCCTGCTGTAGAGTAACGGAAAATATTTAGGACTCCCCCTCCCCTTCTACAAAGTCAGGTTTTGGGGCCCCAAGCTGGATCTTACAAAGGATTTCAAAACCATAACATTAGGAATTGCAATATCAGTATTTTGAGCAATTTGTACAATTTTGTAATACCGGTATTCACAAGTTTAAATACCGTTTGTTCAGTGTATACTAGAAATTTTTTTAAATTATCTACACTATATGTTCAGGGGTCACCAACATAGCAAAATACTATACGTTTTTGTTTTTATGTCTTTCTACAGGAGTAAAGTAATTAGACTAGGAATATAAAGCTACACACATCGTACAATCCAGAGAAGTGAGAAAATATGTGAATCGTCCATGGAGGCGGACCTAAGCTATCCTATTACAGCTCAGAAAGATACTGCGCACGCGCAGGATTCTTAGTCTAATATGATATTCGTATCTGTGAAAACAAGGTTGTAGTTGTGAAGAAAGTGCGTAATATTTCGATATTTTTTAAATTGGTGAGTTTGTTATTCACGTTGTATTTGCATATCATACAGTACAATTGATGTATTATGTTTTTAAGATCACATTTCAAAAATTTGTAATAGTACCACAGACTGAATAGTGAAATTTACACCTTTTTGTGTGATGTAAATAAATAAGATGTTCTTTTACTTTTTTGTGATTCTTTTTATAGTCTGTTATAATATATAAGTTACAAATTATTTTTTGTGACATTTACACTCTCACATAAAACTAGTAAATAAAACATAGAAATACCTGTGTTTCCTTTCTTTTTCTAAAATTTCTACGACCGGTATTAAAACTGGAATCTCGGTATTAAGATCTAAAAAATACCGAATACCAGAATTGAACTTTTGGTCCGATATTGCAATCCCTACATAAAATAACATAGACTTTGGGCCCCCCTCGATGCGGGGGTGGCGGGGTGTACTTTACGCCATTGAATATACCAAAGAAGTGGGTTCACAATCACTACTGAATGCTCACGTGATTGTGAGATTCTCGCACTGGGGTCTGGCACAGTGGCGAACACAAACTACTTGTGTAGAAAGAATTTACATTTTAAAAACGCGTGATTGGAAGCGCCAAGTCGTAATCTTTATGCTAAAATCTAAAAATCTTTTGCTGTTTGGAGGAGGACTTTAAACCATTGTGGACGCCACTGGTCGAACAATAATGAACAAAACTAAGAAGGGGAGAGGAGAGTTTTATTTGTGCAATTGTAATTTTCCCTTAAGAATAAACATTTTTTACTTTCGAGTTATGAAAAATATTTAAATCATTCGGTAATTAGTTTTCTTATCGATATATATTTCGAAAAAAAAGTACCTCACTCATTTCGAGATCTTCAAAACTATTAGACATCAGACTTGAAATTTGACAGGCATGTTTCTTTTGTGAGTAGAGATCCGCTAAGAACGAGATTTGCAGAAATTGATTACCAAGGAAGTTTGGGGAAGCTATGCATTAAAAAAAGTCCCGTTTTTGAACTATCGTGGACCCACATACTTCGAGTTGGGTAAGCACGTTTGTTTTGTTGAGTAGAGATTAGCTAAGAACGGATTTAGCAGAAAACGAATCCCAAGAAAAAGTTGCGGGGGCGTAAAATATAAATGTACTACAGGAAATTCAAGTCTTGTCCTTTTTAAATCAAGAGACGAGAGGGCTGTGAAATGTTTTTTTAATACAACCGAAAGTTTAATGCTAGAATTTAGATTTCATAACTAAAAAAAACAATATATAGTCATACAACATCATGAAATACCCAACAAAGTGAATGGATAATGGCTAGTACTTCTATAAACAAACAAAGGATACTGGAAACATTGGCTAAATATTAAAATATTCAGTATACGTTTAATGGGTCTCTCCGCGAATCTTCAACTAATCCTCTTAGGGTGAATTTATTTCTTTTTAACATGCTTTTATAAGTTTCACTTGCATGTAACGGAATCTTGGAACTCTATTTTTATTTACTCTAAAAGGTCAGATAAATTCGAAATTTTGCTCACTTGTCAAGGACCGATGACAATACAATTATTTCATAATTTTGTTCCATTGTCCTTATCAGGATCGTCAGGAATACCGATTAACAGATTTGGCGACAATTTCATGTACCACTTCTAGATTTGGTGGTTTATTGTATATACCATTTTCAGATTTGGCAACTAATTTCATATACTTTTCCAGATTTGGTGACTAATTCCAGATTTAGCGTCTAAAAGATTAAGGTTGTAACCCTAAAATCGAATACACTTGTTAACTGTATATTCTATGGAAAAATTTTTCTCCCAAAGAAAATTTGATTTATTCAAGTAAGTTGTCTATTTAAGCGTGGGCATTTAAGTAGGTGAGGTTAGTCGAAAGTTAGTCGGCGGATAGTTGCTGGAAGTTCAATTATTGATAATTAGAGAATAAGTTATAAGATTCAGTTTATATAAGAATGACGACATTAGGTGGTACAAGTACAAGATTTACCGTGGAGTCTAGCTTTTAAGTCCAGAGTGTTCCAAGAGTAAGTGGAGTAGATTATGCTCATATGTCAAGTATCCTTAAGCCATGTGATTGCTCTTTTAATTAGTTGCGTAGTGCATTTCCTACCTTTAGTTGTTTGGTCTAAGTAGGTGAGATAGTAAATTTGAATTTGAAACTGGTTATAGCTGATCTTTACTCGAGCCTCCAAACACCAACAACCTCTACCAGGTTATTACAAAGTCATCTGTAAAAGCTCTCTAGTATGAGGGCTGTATTTTAGTTAAATGGGGTAAATAAGTATATTCTGTAAAAAAGTCTCTCTACTAAATGAAATTACTCTGAATGATTCAAAACAAATTTCAATATATAAATAAAAAATACTTCAGATCATGTTTGACAAGGAGCTATAGTCTCTTATCTGGAAATGACATCAGTGAAATTTAAACAAGGATAGATATGAGTAGTTTAAAACACAGTTTTAAATTTTGAGCTTTTATTTGCCTGTCCATAAAAGATCGGAGTCATCTGATGTAACTGTTTCCGGTGAATGCCTGGCAACCAAAATATTATCATAAAAACCTATCCTACGTATTACTATATTTTGTGGAACAACATGACATTATCACTTGCATTTGACACCTGATAACACCAAAACTCTGAAGTTTGCAAACTTCACTGTTATCAGCGTGTGTGTGCTTTCCAGGCGCGAACTTTTATCAGTGAAACCCTCTTCCCTTTGCTATTATCTTCGGGCTTGGTTGGAGGTGTCCTTTTATCTGCTCGATGTGCCAATCAGGAGACACTTCATTAGCAAAACAAAGAGGAAGTACTTAAGGGAAAAAAATTCAAACAGCAGAATGTTAACTCGCGTCGACTAAAGCTGCTTCGCGCGAAACTTTTTAGAAACGTTTTGTCCTATTCGATGTCTGTATCTCGGATTTAGGAATTAGATAATGGTTTTTCAACGATTAGCCATTTTTTCTCTCAGAGTTTTAGTTTTCATCTAGTCTGAAATCTTTATTTTTGTCTAGATGAATTTCGATTGGTCAAAAAATCAGTAATGGATGGTCAAAAATAGTTTCCAGATAGTATAATCTAAATCGCATTTGGCAACAGTACAGAAAAAAAGTTTTAATGAAATTACGATGGAAAATGTCTCAAAAGTGTAAAAATATATGCATTTTTTTTATATCAGATTTCGATGTATTTTTCCCTGACTTTAATGACTCTATAAGTTATTATCAATGATCATAAATTGTGCTCGCGTTTTATAAAACTAATGTTTCAAATCAAAAGGTAACCCGTGGAATGAAAGGAATTTAAATATATTCACGTCGAGAAAAAATAATTTTTATAATAATTTAGGTCTTTTGATTCCTCCACTGTCGTTATGAGAAATAATAATGCAAAATAATAATGATGATTATTAATTCGCAAAATTCGTGCTTTTTTTTTAAACCCAGAAGATAAGCAATGTTGTATGGATTCAATGTATTTAAGTAATTGGCACCGATGAGCTCACGATCTTTATTCAGCACCCTTCGAGGAGTAACTGTCTGAAGCAACATTTTTATCTACTGTTGGATTAACAAGTTGTGTTGAGTTGAAAGAAACTGCCACAGGCAGTGGCGTAACAGACAATATTAGGGCCCCTCATGTAAAGTCAGATTTTGCCTTTAATATTTCATAAATTGGTTAAATACGTACTTGATGTCAGTCAAGCTTTGCACATTTTAAGTTGCACATTAGTCAGGCTTTGCACACCATTTTAAGTAACAGAAGGAGGGAGATATTTTTTTAAAAAAAGTTTATTCCACAAATATTTTAATTCCCTCCATCTAACTAGTATTTCCATATTCCATAGTTATTGTGTGTTCTGGATTATTACTAAGCGAAGAATATTTTTTTATGTCCGCATTAAAGAAACGAGTTGTAAAAGAATCAAATAAGACTGCAGCAGTGGCGCACATAAAGAGGGGGCGGGTCCAGCCTCCCCCCCCAAGCCCTTGATTTTTTTTATTGATTATAATCATGCTATGTATATAGTACGTAACATTTAATTAAGTATTTGTTACTAATAATTAATTTTATTTATTAATGCTAATTATTTATTCAATAATTAATTTTTTGCTGTTTTTTGTTCCTGAAAATCAACAGAATCAAAAGAATATGTTGGGCGTCGTACTGGAGCATGATAAGAGAAAGGTGGATTTCCGATGGAGGACACCGATTTAAAATAAAATACTCAGAATCTTAGCAATTTGCCTCTTTTTGAGAATTGACCTCCGCCCACAATGAGCTACAGATAAATAAACTTCCTCTTCACTTCTGAAAATAACACACACTTCTCAAAACAGGCTTAAACATTCAATTTAGCACTTTACTGATAATTACTAATATTATACAGTTCCTATATTTTCTCAAGAGAAATGCTTCAAGAAAAAACATTTGGGCTTAATTTCATTTATACGACACATCCTGGTTTTTAAAACTGATGCCAGATGCAAAAAAGGAATAAATTACAGAAATATTTGGTGCCAGAAGTACCAACTTTTAGAAATTTACACAATTACCAGAACATTCAAATATTTTCATCATTTCAAGACAAGGAAATTACAAACATGAAAGTGTTTCAAACTAATAGCTAGTTCGCTTCAGACAAGCACTTTCGATCAATGGGACAATTAATTGAAGTCGATGTGCGTGTGAACTAGTCATCTGGATTGTTTGCATTGTTGTTCTTAATTGACGCTTTGCTTTAATTGCTTGCAGATTTAATTCATTCTGAACAGCGATTCCCATTTTGAAAACCCGATTTCTGTGAACACATTCTATGAGAAAACTTACAATTGTATTCGAAAATAATTTAGTTCTAGCTTAAAAAAAATCAACGAAAGGAACTGATTTCAACTTAATTGAAGAGAGCGTGAGAAATAGCTGAATACTATCAACTTTTCATAACCACACAACTCTTGGTTTATCTTATTTGCATAAGAAATGTTAGATAACTGTAGGAGAAATTTCCGGAGGAGAGAACTCGGTACCTTCTGATTCGTAAGCACGTAACATACCTCTAGACCAAATGATTACTTCTATCCGGAGGCTGTTAGTGGCTTATATCGATACCACCGTTGCACTACTCCCCAACCAGTGAGTCGGTGGCTAGGCGAGGAACGATATAGTTGTTATGGCAAGCGTGGGAGTTGTTGCTGTTACGTCAAGTGGGTCTGACGGCCTTTGATTGCTCTTGCAGCGGGTATAGATGGTGCCACGACAGCTGCGCGAAGGTTGCGTTTTTCTTAGTTCAGCGTCGAGGTCACCAATGTGGCAGATGTTGTGACGTATCTATACGCGTCTTTCACTAATCCTCTTGGGAAATCTTTGGAGCTATTAAAATTTATCAATCTTCTCCTAAGAAGAAGATGTGATATGCCAATTAAGTTTATTATATATAGTTCAGGTTCGCTTACTAGAAAAATAGATAGTAGAAAGCTGGTGAGTGAGTTAGAAAGTGAAATGGTTAGAAAGTTAGTTAACTAAAGGTGACAAGGGAGATACAAAGAAAAGAATACCGTAAAAGGTTAGAAACCCTTTGGGGGAGATTAAAGGTAGGAAGGTGATATTTGAAAGATTAGGCCTAATTAATAAGAAAACTACCTACAGTTCAGGTGCAGTCACCTTCATATTATGTTTGATATTTTACCCGGCATCACTCGTATGAAAAAAACGACCTAAAGTTCTCGCGCAGGGTGTGTCATACCCAAGAGTGTTTACATTGTGTTTTTACCGTAAAATTTGTATAAAAAGATTAAAAAGGAAGAAAAGTAGGAAATACAACATGTGTTTTTATTACATTTTTTACACGTAAATTTAGTTTTTCTGTTCTTTTTATAAGGGTAATTAATCAGTGCATTTTTTATACACTCCTTTAATCGCGTCGTGAGTGAGAGCGATGTTTTCACTGGATCTTAATTTTTTCTAAATCTGTATCTTTTTTATACTAAACATGTAGGAGTAAACCCCTTTATTCTTCAAACTTAAAAATTTTAGAATTTCTTTTTTATTTTCTCTTATTTTGTTCAAACAACAGTTTTTTTTTTTCAAAAGTTCATCTGAAAGTGGATAAGATGTGTACCAGTTATCTCCTTTAAAATTACGTTTTTCTCAAATGTTTTTGACATATAAAATATTAATTTTCAACAGAGTCTCCCTTTTCTAAATCTGGATCGATTTCAGTGGGGGAATCATACTTGCTGTTATACTGTTCATTTGATTTTTTCTCGTCATAACCGCGAAGAAAATTTCTTCATCTGAAAATACTGCTGTTCTATATCTATTAAATACTGTATTTATTAAATTACTTAAATATCACATTTCTTCATCATAACTGCAATAATACGCCACAGCATAAGGAAGATTTAAAACGTGTTCCTGCATTCAGAGCTGTAACGGTGATTCACGCGCAGGGTTTGACATACCCGAAAGGGTGATATCCAAAAAAATATATTTAGAATTCGTCTACAAGCTAAGGCCCCTCAAAGGATATGACCTTGTGACGGATCCATACGGTTTCCACTAACCTCCTCAATATTTCCTTAAAGTTTTATTTATTTCAACCAATCTCCACCGGGAGCCAGAGCGTGATTTATGCAAATAAGATATATTATATAATTTCGGGTTTCGCGAGTTAACAAAAAAGAGTGAAGTGAAGAGTTAGAAAGGTGAAGTCAAATGAATTAAAACATCGATAGATCAACACGCAGTTGTTGACAGTATTAGTTAGCAGTTACGTGACGAGCTACGCCGGAGAGCAGTAGATTGAAATTGGAAAAGATTCCGTATCACCGAGTGGGGATCCTTATATATTATCCTATCCAGCCTGTAAGGAATTCATCACCACGACGTAACAGCCGACGTTAAAAGGATAAGGTTAGTGATTTAGAATCTTGTGAATACGTGTACGTGTTTTAGCTGTAATTGTACGTGTTTGATCTTTCATGGATTCAGTCGCGATTCCGTAGTTCCGCTAGTAGTAACTCCTTCTCATACTCCACTGTGTTTTATTTCTCTTAAATTTGAATTGTGATATTACATCCTCCTGTGATTAATAAGCATCAATAAATATAGTGATTTGCAAATATGTCTCTTCATTATTCAAATCCGCCTACACTTCCAGAAACATTTAAGGGTAGACGGGGAGATGATAATCTGAGGGGAGGGTATAATTCACGACAACCTTAAAGTCAGTTACACGAGAAACTATCCATTTTCCAATAAAGGTTTAGAAGGAGCGTTGAAAAAAGTTAGACGGTGGGTATGACACACCCTGCGCGAGTAGTACCGGGTTAAATTATTAATGAGGTTAAGCGGCCAATAGTTACATATCTACCGTGTAAAGTAATATTGAGGTAGTAGATCGATTATTATAAAGTGGTTGATTCTCCCACTTTAAGAAGATGAATTCTCCCCAAACGCGACTCTCGTCCCCTCCCTCTGTTGACTGATCGGGAATATCCTATTTATTATGTTGCATTCAATTGTTCTTGAGTCGATTAAAGTGCTAAATAAAATAATTTGAAACTATCACGTCGAATCATCCTTCACTTCTTTCCCCACCTTTAGCTGGGTCACGGAGTAGACGGAAAGAGTTTCCGGAGGACAGAATTCAGTACCTTCTGATTCGTAAGCACGTAACATACCACTAGATTAAAACAATCACTTCAATCCGGAGGCTGTTACTGGCTCCTATAGATACCACCGCTTACATAATTATAATTCAACACTTATTCTTTTGAAGAATAAATAACATTTTTATTTTTTATTTTTAGTAAGGAGTGAATGTGAGTGGATGCTTTTTAACGTTGCGCCATAAGGCAACACGAGGGCTACTGGTGATGGAGTCCAAAATTTTGAACCATGGTCAAGCGACGAGGACGACACCTGAGTTGGCACACCACTCTCCTAACTACCATACCAACGGGAGGACTTTGATACTCGAAGGATTGAACGTGCATCTCCCTGTCTATTCGGTAGTTCTTCAGGGGCACTACAGCTCGAACACCAGACATTCTGTTCACGAATCTGTCAGCATGACCACTATCCAGCCTCGGTCTAAAACAGGGGTGGTCCACTCCGGGTGGCCAACCTTTTTGAGAAGAGTGCCACTATCTGATAAAAAAAAATTATGAGTGCCACTTCAAAATTTTCCAAAAAAACAAAAAAAAGATAGATGAAAAAATGTTTTTTACAGGCAAAAAATGGAATTTTAAAGCAAAGAGCACATATTTTATGCAAGTCTAAGTGGTGGAAATTTTAAAAAAATATAATAAATAAAAAAAAAAGTACGGACTTGTGGTGGCTGGGTCCTATTTTGGACCCCGCTCACTCAGCTCGACGCGTCTCTAAGTGTGGGATGAAACATATCATCACCAACAAATGCCATGATAACAAATATATTTATTCAGGACTGACAAACACTTAAACAATCACAAGTTTAATTATAAGAAGAAACCTAGGAGTGATTCCCTAAAACGTCGATTAATCCTAATACTCAATTCTAAGTAAACCCGTCTATCAGAATGGACAAGGAGACGATCACTAACTAACCTCAGGTCGGTACTGAATCTATTATCTTCAATTGTCAATCTAACAATTTTCTTTTATAATTTATATCTATTAAACGCGCGCTAAGTTCGTGAAGTAATTCTCCGCCGTTACTTACCGTGACAGCTTGGCAACTCCTTCTCCTACATTTACAAAATCTATATATATAGACTTTATATAATCGAACTAATTAACATATAACTATCTCGTGTTTTTCCTGAAAAAGCTGTGAAATAGTATAAATGCTAGCCCCAAAGTTTCCCAAGAGGATTAGTACGGAAATCTCGCGAATAGCCCCGTCGCAAACTTAAGTTTTATTTCTATAAGTTAGGTTAAGTTTTAAATAAAAATGAGTAACCACAAAAATTTAATTCTAAATAATTATTAAATAGTTAGTACTTTCTTAATAGATTTTTCAATTCGTAGATTTTTTGTTGAGAATTCAATTTGTAGATTGTTTACATTAGAATTAGATGCTAACAAAATCGGGTTGTTTTAGGTGTGCATCAGTTTCTCTTTTTTCCCCTCCAAAATCAATAAAAAAAAAAAGTGTGTTCACAAAAGGAGATATAGGATCAATCAGGATTAAAAAAGAACAATTTTTTCCCTTGTAATCTTAAATTTAAATCATTTAAATGTCTTATAGTATCGGTAAGAAAAGCTAAATCTATCTCAAAGCCTATCTTCGTTCTTGAAAAGCAAGCACTCCCTGGGCATTGTTTTCTTCCAGATATTTTATATAAAACACACACACACACGTTCCCTCAAATTCCAGAATATCACGAATACACTTCCTTTGAAAAAACAACGCACACAACAGTGAAGGAGTGTTGTCACTACATTACAATTTTCTATTGTAATTTAATTAAGTGTATTTAAAATAAATTTTGATGTTTTGTTTTGTCTGAGAAAAAAATACCTTTTAACAAGTAATATAAAAAAAAATTTAAGTCAATTCCAAGTTAGATCAACAAAAAAAAATTATTTTAGTTTCTTTTTATTAAATAGTTACAATAGTACATAATATAAATATGTATATACATATGATAGAATCACAATATTAAGTGGCAATTAATTTTTATTAATTATGATTAAAGTATCACGTTGCCACCCAAAACAATCGTGTATGTAAAACTTCAGTTCAACTATTCAGCTTTGAAACGTGAGGGGGAAAAAATATTTTATGGTTTTGACCCAAGTCGCTAAAAATGAAGCCAACGTGGCTGTATCTGTAACTCTTCAAATAATTAATTCCAGTCAATAATTTTAATTAATTATAGTTAAATTATTGTATTGTTACCCAAAACAATAGTGCATAGAAAATTTCAGCTCAAATGAGTGCTTTAAAATGTGAGGAAAAAACCTTTTCAAATTTTGACCCAAGTCTCCAATATGGTCGCTAAGTCGCCAAAAATGATGCCAATTTCCCTATATTTGTAATTCTTTGAATAATTAGTTTTAATCATTTAATTTTTATTAATTATAACTAAATTACTGAATTGTCATCCAAAATAAGCGTGTGTATAAAATTTCAGCTCAATTGAGTGCTTTAAAATGTAATTTATTACGTTTGAAAATTTTAACAAGATAAATATAGAGTGAGTGAGCTAATAGTAGGAATTGATTAAAACAGTAAAAAAATTAATCATTACTATCTTTTCAAATTTTTTAATCTTTCAATAAGTCTTAGGGTGCCACACTCTTACAACACAGCTGAGCCACGCGTGCCGCTGGTTTTGGCCACCCCTTGTCTAAAGCAAGAAGTGAATGAAAAATCTTTGAAATATTGATTCAGTATTTTTTTTTAATTAAGATTTCTGAAATTATATATTGGTCCTATGTATATACTGTTGAACCTCTATTTTACGAATTTTTTCCTAGTACCATTTTAATATTCCAAATAGAGAAACGCATTTTCTTTTTGACGAATTTCTTTTAACGGGCTTGTAATTTTAGTTTTTTCTCCCGATTTTTAAAGAAATTTTAGACATTTCATTCTCTCTGTAAACACATTTTTATAGTGATCAGTGACTTTGAACTGGTTTTATCAAGTACCTAACGCACTTAACGCAGTAAAATTGCTCTAATTTTTCAAACAAAAAAACTCAAATAAAATTAGCAAATTTTACCAGTAAGTAAATTTAAGGGCGCACGAGATAATGTATGTTGAATATAAAGTAACGTATGCTTAAAATTACTTGTAAGCTTAAAATTAAAAAATGTATATAGTTAAAATTCCTTAATTTTAATATAAAATTATTTTTTAAAGTTGAAAATACAGTGTATTCCTGGATCAAGTTTTTCTCCTTTGCAGATTTTTTTATGGTAAGATATAGAAAATAAATACATATTAATTTACAAGAAAATTTGTACATTTTTTAATAACGCATAGTGTTTATAAATTTAAAATTTGTTTCACATGTGGTTTCTGAAGTATATATTAAATCTCTATTTAAAGAATTTCTCACATAACGAACTTTTTCGCGGGATTTAGCGACTTGGTTCGATTGTATATAAATATATAACGCGGCCCTGAAAACAGAAAGTGCTTCAGTTTTCATAATTCAAATCCAATGAATGCTTGAACATTCGCAGTTTTCTTAAGGCTAACCATTTGCATTAGAGCATGTATAGAAAGTGGGAATATTTTCTCTTGTAGTAAGGCAATTTTCGCTGAACACAATCAGTATATTGATGTATTTATAGACAAGAAAATGTCCGACTGGTTGAAAATACATGAAAGGGATTGGTCACAATCAGGAATAGGCTATTGGTTATATAATTCCATGTTCACGTGATAGATGCAATTTTTAGGCATATATATGGGAGGAATCCCCAGCCCTTTATATGTCATTTGGGTAAACTTCCTGCCAGGACAACTCAATCCGCCTCCACATAAGTACTTTGACTTCAACTTTAGCGGACTTACTGAAAACACGGGGACGAACTGCTCCTGATCGATGCTTTAAATAGCCCTCGTTTCTTGCCATGGCTTGGGCGTACAGAACATTTGTTGAATCATTGAAATAAAGTACCACTCGACATTATATAAGAATTTCTTTTTCTTATATATAATGTCGGTATTTTTTTTATATTTTGAAAAAATTTGAGAGAATCTCAATGGTAGAATATCAATATTTGCATAACTATTAAATTTGAAAATGATGTAGAATTTGCAAGTACAAAATTGTGAGAATGATTTCAGTGTGATAGAAGTTATTTTATGAATGGTGTAAATTCAGCCCTTCGAGTTTAATTCAAGTGGATTGTGTTCAGCCAAAAAGGTGGCAACAATTATTGTTGTAAAATATGCATTGACAAGATGAAAGCTCTTGAAGGACGTGAAATACAATCTAAGATTATCCCCAAGACTTGAATTGCTTCAACACCATTGTACAGTATACAAAGTGTTCCATACCACCTGTGGTACCTATCACTATTCACACAGTATCAAGATAAGATATATCCTGACTGATTGCCCTGTAAAACATTTAACCTTTAGCTTTTCTCTCCCCAAACAACAAAGTCGTGAGAAATAATGTTGTGTTCAATACTCACACCAACAAACTGGCTTCAGGTAGTATTCAATGACGCATACCGCAGCATTCTGTTAGAAAAAAATCCGCTTCGTGTCCATATGTGAAGAAGGAAGCACAAATGTTGTTTTGCAATGCACTTTATTGTTTTTGGTAATATGATACTGTGGATTCTATTTTTTACAATAGGCTAAACGTTTCAGAAGTCCGTACATTATATTGCATCAAAAGGAAAAAAGCTTTCGGTAGTAATGAAAAATATAAAACTTTTGGATAATTAGTAAACATACGTTTCGTAAGCAATTGTAGCAGTCGCATCTTTTATTTTAGACTGAAAATAATATAATTATATTTATCGAAATGGCAACGGTGGAAATGAAGAATTGTACAAGAAGAGTACATAAATGTCGCGAATATATTTTAACCTGCTAATAAGTTTCTCTTTATTCATTTAACAATACTGTTGAAACACATTTGTAAGTGATAAATTTACAAAAGCTTCATTTGTGACCTGGACTTTTAAAAATAAGAAGAAAAATTGATAGAAAGAAAAAAAAAGTAAAATGCCAATTTCAGAGGTTTTATTGAACACAATGTAGGACGAAACAATATCTGGAGGTCGAAACAGAGCATGACATTTTTTAAAAATTTATATTGAATAAAAGAGAAGAAGAATTTCAATAATAATGTATAGTTGGATCCCGGTTTAACGAATTCATTGGGACCGAGCATTTTATTCGCTATATCGGAGTGCAAACAAAATACAAATTTTTTGCACTTACCTTTTAAAAATTCTATAACAAGCAACTACACAAAATATTATCCATAATTAGAAATTATACACTTTTTATTCAGCATCTAAGAATACTATTAGAGAATAATTACGCAGCATTTAATTGGAAATTTTAAAATACTGACTGATAGGTTTGACAATCTTTTTCATTCCTGACCTGAGAGAGTTCCATATAAGCGCATATCAAAGAAAGAAAGAAAATATCAGTGCCCGTACAACGTACTGGCAAACCTCTTAAAAGGTTAAGCTAATGAAGCAATTTCCATGGCCTATTTTGTGTTTTAATTCAAACACACCGAAGCCAAAACGAAGAATTCATTCTCAACTTTTTAAGAAACGACTATCTACTACTCGCAAGATAAAAATTAATTACCACTACTTTACGGAAATGTTCCGCCATTTGTTGTTCGAAACGTACCATCATTCATTCAATTCAATCAAAATGGTGGGAAGTCGAAACTAAAGCAACGTACACACAAACAAAGAACACAAAAGCACAGGAAACGTGTGCTTTCACCAACTGCAGAAGCAACTAAAAAAGCCATAAATTTTTTAATTAAGAGCGCTAACTGAGAGAGATAAAATAACAGCTGCACACAAGCTGTAATGACTTTCATTTTATTTGATTAAATGGTTCCTTTAACTCGGCTGACACTGTTACCAAATGTTTCCGAGAATAATGCATGCCTGGAGCGCTAATATCACTTTATCATTACGTATGTATATGTATGCAAATTAGAAGTGAGTTAAATTTAATTCGTGGCCGACTCTAGTGCTAACAAAGACGGGAAAAAAAGGGAATCAAAATAAAATTTATGATCTTACAGCATCACAATGAATTGGAAAAAAGATCTCAAAAGAAACTTGGTAACTCAGTTGGGGCACAATAGTTGGTCGAAAAATGGAAGATTTTGTACTGGATTGTTTCGATATATAACCTTCATTTTTTTAAGGTTGCGAAGGGACAAAAAAAAATTCGATATCAATACAAATTCTTGACATTTGATTTTGTTTTTAATTGGTCACGATGGGCTTTTAAAGTATTCGATCAATTCTACTTCAGAAGAGCTCATGTTCATTTCTCGAAATGATTTGCGCAAATACTTTTAGAAATGAAGTGAACTGCAAGGCAGTTTTTAACCTCCCTGACGGCCTAGGGACTTCAAATTGTTACGCACCCACCTCCTTCAGCTCTTATCTTTGCCAATTTTGGTTCGGGAGAGATTTTCTCTTAACCCACTTGCTCTTTTCCCTTTTTTTGCTTTTGTTTTTGCTATTCGACCAGTCCTTCCATTATCCACCAACTATGAACCCACCGTATCCCGGACTGGCAACCAGAGAAACGTAAGGAAAGGATAGGGTCATGTTTTGGCCACTTTTTCATTTCTTTCTTTACGGCATCACGGACCACCCATCCTTTTGTGAATTAGTACAGTAAATTAATGAAATCGCTTGCAATTATAGTATAGAGTATACATTATTGTATGAACTGCTATATCAGCTTGTTATCATCGCTTATCATTTTACTATATTTTACTTTTAGACATACTTATTCTTTTGAACACTGTCATTGTACATGCACAATAAAGGTTTTCTTCGAGCATTCATTGCAAAATCATTAATGACATCATTGTAATCAATTTACGTTGAAATATTTTAAGTGCATAGCAAAAACAAACTATTCAGATTTCCATTCCACACAAACACAACGCATGCATGATTCGCTCTTCGCTAGGCGGGGGTTCATTCGCTGTAATTTTAATTTTTTCTCTTTTTACGCCCCCCACGGCCCCCAGTCTTTTGCTCCTTAGGCATGCCTAAGGAGAAAAACGGCCCTGGTGAACTTGATCTTTTTACTTTGTACATAAGCACTTAGAGCAATTGAGAGATGGAAAGATAGATAAATGAATATTTATGTGCCGCAAGAAGGAGATAGGTCAAATCCTATCTCAGCCCACTCCTTTGTCAAGAAAAACAAATAGTGCCAAACTGCGCCAATAGTTCATTTTTCTGTATTGGTTTTCTATCCCGTATAATAATTCGCCTCTAAATAGAGAGGAACTAAAATAGGATCCAACCCAGGAGATGAACACATATATATAACTACAGTTTTTCTTATAACAGGAATGGGCATTAAGACTGCCAAGGCATTTTAGGGTGACCGCCTTTGCTAGACCTAAGATGCGTGTACTAAGAGAAACATATTTAAGAAACACAGATGCCTGCTAGACTGGAGAATCAACTTTTTAGAATCGATGTGACTGTGTTTGGTTAACAAATGATTCGATAAATGTGTAGACGACATATTGAACTTCGTTGAAAGAGCACTATGTTACCAGGTAATGCGTTCACTGCCGTTGTAAAGGAAAAACGAAAAAATGAAGTTTTCACCACACTCCGACTGAAGGGGAGAACATATGCTGATGATCAGCTCTTCCCGCGATAGCAAGGGAGTAGCTATGGAGACATCGTCCCACGATCCACGCTTCCATGGTATTAGGTTCTCGTGTTGATGTCATGTCCTGTTATGAAGCGGGACTAAGCTGCGAACAAATTAAGTAAAAACTTGGGTTTTAGATTCTTCGGTTCACGTATGAACGCTGCATTGATTACGTTCATGCTCCACGATCAAGCATTCAACTTGATAATTTTGTGTTTTTGTAGCAAAAGTAGTAATCTGCCGTATTTTAAAAGTGGAATACAGTGTCTAAAACAAGTGCTAAGTAAAGAGAATATACAATTTTAATACAGAATAGCCACACGTGCGTCACTGGGTTGACTACAACACCTTTAAAGCATTAAAAGTAGCCCCTACCCTGGAAAAGTTTGCCCATCCCTGCCTTACAGACTGACACCGATTTAACATGATATGTCAAGTTTGAATCTGCTCGTGAATTAATTTAGTTATAATGGGTTAAATTCATAGTTATATGATATCTGCAATCATATGTTTCCAGCCAATCGGTTCATGTGTTTCGCTGTTGCCAATTTTTGCTTTACGCAGAAACTTTCTTTAAAAAGTACATATTTGTCTACAATAATAACGTAAAAAAAAAAAAATTATTAAAAAGTGCATGTAAGTGCATTTACTAAAAATTTTGAAAAACTTTTTAAAATTTCTTTATTCTTATTTCTTTATTTCTTTTCTTTTTTAAATTATCTTTAAAATTAAGAGATCTGTTTACATTAAATAATGGAAGTATGGAAGAGATATATGAAACATATAGAGTGTGAAACACTTACCATGCAAGGACATAAAATGTATTGCCTCTAAAAGAAATAAGTACTCGCAATATATAGCACTTCTATAGTCGTACGGAACAGCTTAGCAAGTGCTCTTCGCCAAAACTCTACCCACAGATATTCGCAGAGATTTGTTTATAGGGTGTAGTCAATGATATCATTGGTACCGTTTGTACTGCTCTGATTGATTGCGTCAGTCAGCTCGGCAAGTACAGATGCAGTTGTTCGTGTCGGCTTTACCAGTGGATAAAATTATGTAATTGTCTGCGCAATGGTTGTTTCGTCTACAATAAAAATAAATAATCCATAATCGTTTGGTGAAGTAGTACATGAACTACTCAGCAAGTATAAATGTAAATAATGTTTTGATTTTTTTGCAGTTCGATTAATAAAGAACTTTATTGGAATAAATGACGGCTTAGTTTGTTTCTTGGTAAGATTAATTTAAACGTAATTTAAATACGTAAAAACGGTCGTATGATGATAAATGTTATGTATCTGGCAACGGATATATGTTTCCATTAGAATTCGGTAGAATGATGGAATAAACCTTTTAAATTAGGATGGATATCACAGCATTTATTTCTTTCGCATGAAACTCTTATCATATTAAATTTAACATCCAGAATTCAGCTATCGTGGATGAAGTGGTTTTGTATCGTTCTCCCACGATAGTTAAAAATAATAGGAAATTCAAAATAAAATATTAATCTTTTCCTCTTTTTCCACACTCTAAAAAGGGTTTCAAATTACATTTCTGAACTTAAAAATTAGGTTAACATAGCCTGACGTTTTCAGAGATGTTTCTCTATGTTACAATGTTTTTATATTATTATTTTTTTGTTCTGTTATAGCTGATAATATATGAGCTTGATCAGGAATTTATAAATATCTAACAGCGGTTTATGACTACTCTTTAAGAGCTTTATATTTATCATAAAATATGGCTTATAACGAGTGCACCTATACTTTCAATCTAAAGTATAAAATATATAGGTAAAGTATATAGGTAAAATATACTTTATATATAAGTAAAGTATACTTTAAAGTATATTCGCCGGATAACGCCACGCGCCCCCTTTTTTAAGAAGAAACCTGAAAAACGTATGCAATGCCCCTATGTTTAAAGTCATTTATTCGAAGAATTATCTCAGACTTCTTAAAAAAATAGTATATATCTAGAGTTACAACTCTTTAAATGCATAAATGTGTTTTATTTCTTTTAAATAAGCAGTATTTCGATAATTCGAAGTTGACTCTCGATAATTCGAAGTTGAAGGGACCGATGAAAAACTTCGAATTATCAAAAAGCGTTGGCAAAAACTCCCAAAATACACGACGAGAAATTTTTTCTAATACATTTAAATCTGGAACTATGTAATAAAACAACAATTGTACATATGTATAAAATTATTTTAAAGTATTTTTGAAAAGTACATATTATACAATACAAAATTTGGACAGAAGTTAAAAGTCCAGTATTAAAAGAATACATTGTGACGGGTCTATTCGCGACATTTTTCCTACTAATCCTCTTGGGGAAACTTTGCATTTTTTCATGTAAGTTTTTGCTTATTATTCCTTTTCAAAATTATTTTTATTTGTATTTTGTTAGGATTCACTTCCTTTCATATTTTCTATTATTTTTATTTTATTTTTCTTTTGGTTGCAAATTACACATGGTTGGTTTTAGGCCTAACTTTTCAATATTGGTATGTTTTCCTGTTATGTATAAAATTTCTGCTGAACAGGGGAAGGTAGGATCCATAAAATATATTTAACCCTAATTTTGCTGGTCCTAATTCAGCAACAGCTTTAGAAATCATAACAGGTCTTCATTTTAGTCTATTGACTCTTTTGGCTTCTTACATTTTAAAGTTCTAATTCTGTTCCATGTTATACATACGCTTAGTTAATTCCTCTATAATAGACTCTTCCATCATTTTTAAAGTGTGTTTCTTGAAATCTGGTTTAAATCTTCTAGCTTTGTTAGTGATATTATTTTGTATTATCAATTTTATTATGCCATGTATTTCTCTTTCATTTTATCTTACTATATATATATATATATATATATATATATAGGTTTTGTAGATGTAAGATAGAAGGAGCCTGGAGGCTGTTACGTAAGTGTGAATATTAGAGTATTGCATTCACAAACCTAGCGCGCGTTAAGGAAGTAATTGCTTAGATTAAATTATTAGATTGAAGATTTAAGATAGCAGAATTAAAATTAGCTATCGGTTTATTAGCACTTGTTCTCCTTATCTAGATCACGTAGTCTGGTTTACTCAGAGTTGGATATTAAGATTAGATAGACAACGCTTTAGATATCACTCCTAGGTTTCCTCTTGTAGTTTCGCTTGTGATTGTTTAAGTTGTGTTTAAAGGATAAATAAAACTAATTGTTATTATGGAGTTTGTTGGTGATGCTTTGTTTCCCCCCCCCCTCCACTTAGAGACGCGCATGACGGAGAGAGAGGGGTGCCGATTAGACCACCCCCACAACATTTATATATTAAAAACAATTATAAAAAGAATACATAATGTACATAATTAATTTTTTGACGAAAAAAATCTGTTATCTTTATTTGTTTTATGGCATTCGATCTAACTTTTTCAATAGATTTTTCTAGAATAAATGAAGCTTGAAAAACGTCCGCATCAACATGATTTTGAAAGAAAAAGTTGCGCAGTTTGTTTAGTGAACCTATAGAATCTGTTAAGAGTTATCGGAGTCAACTCCGATGTTCATCAAAGGGGCTACGTTACAGGGGACACAAGCAGAGACAATACAACACAAAATATATTAGCTCCAACCTCTTTGCTACAGGATTCTATATGGTAGTGAGTGTTGGAATTGTCGAGGGCTATATAAGACGACTTCGAATTATCACGTGTTGTAGTGTGGGCAGCTGCAGATTTTACTTCGAAATATTGAGTGTACCAAAACGTATTGTTTAGTTCGAAATATCAAGAGTTTTTCTAGGGGCTGAGCATTTAATTCGAATGAGTGAAAGGTTCGTATTATCGAAGGTTTGAATTAGCGAGAGTCGACTGTATGTAGAAGTCTAATTATTTTTAATGCTCACATTTTTTTTTCATTTTTAAAGCCATCATTTTTATACCCGGTGAACGCGCACGCGTAAATTACGATCTTATTTTTTGTGTTCTAAGTGCGTGTTATACGCCGGATTTTACGGTAGTTTGAGAAACTCTCTTGAGGAATTTGATTCGGTTTTGAATATATTTTGCTTTTTCCTACCGCGTATAAAGCTCCCATGAAAAAGAAATAGTCTAATAATTTTTCCGTGTTTTAAATATTTTAAAAGGAATCAAAAGCATTTTATTTGTTCAGCAGATTTATAATGAACGATTAAAAAACTGGAACTCATATCAATATATGACCGTCTTGTGTGTGTGTGTGTGTGTGTGTGTGTGTGTGTGTGTGTGTGTGTGTGTGTGTGTGTGTGTGTGTGTGTGTGTGTGTGATTCAACTAGTCTTAATGTACAAGTCTCAGTCACTCATTTAGACATTATTCTGCACGCATAAAATTTCCGATTAAATATTTTTTTAAAAAACCTTTGAAAGTATTTTAAAGTAATCGTAAAATTTGAAACATTAATAGTTAACAAATATTAGTACCAGAACACTCCATCCCAAAATAACCTAATAATGCTAATTTTACTTATAATAAATGCATGAAAACTTTATAATTTAAAACATTTATTTTCCTTTCTTCTCGGTAACTAAGCACGTTTAAAGCATTCGAACATATTTGAAATAAGTAAATATCCCAAATTGTCATTTTGGGAAAGAATTGGGAATACCCAAAATATATAAGAATTTACTCTTAACACAAAAATGTTTTATTAACAGTTTAAAGCAACAAACTTATAATGTGAATTTGAATAAAATATCATGCGCGTGCACATTACACCTTCTGCACGAAACGAAGGACAGTCAAAATGTTAATACAATTGATTTCTTCAATTTTCTGTCATTTTAACACATGCGCCGTATCCCTAACCAAAACAAAGAAATCGTCTCCTCAATCGACGAACAAATAGAAAACTGACAGACGATTTTGATATTATTCTAATAAAGTCGTAGGGGCAAAGAATAACACCGAACAAATTATTAAACGGGAAAGAGAAAGAAAGAAAGAAAAAAGAACAATACTCAGTCGCGGAAACCTCACCTCGAAAGATAACACGAAATTACCAGCGAAAAGAACTAAAAACTCGCTTCAAAGGTCAAGCTGTGATCACCTACGCTTGTTGGAAAGAAAGAAAGAAGAGTTTGGTCGAAAAGAAAAACTTCCAGGGCTTGGTTCTGCACCTGCAAATGGCAAGCAAACGCCCGTTTCGGTGTTGACATAAGGGATTGCGAGCTTGGAAAGTTTTCTTTTGCAGCGAATGCTATTCTTTCTCCTTGCCACCATGTGGCGGTCGGGTGGGGTTCCTTCCTTTTATGCCTCATCACGTGCCCTCTGGGTTTTGTTATTTCTCGACTCTCGAAAGAGAGCGGTAAAAAATGACGTTCGAAAAGTGGGTGTCACTTTAAAAATGTTGAACTTAAGACTCGGATCCCGGTTTGTGTGTGCATGAGGCTGCCTTGAACTGGCCCGTAATGGTCGCGGTGACATGCGAATTGTCACGGATGTTCCAGCTATGACAAGAAAAAAAGCAATAAGGAAAGCTTTAAAAAATGATCTGCATTGTTTTATTCTAACTGAAACCGCAAGAGTAATTCACATAAAAAGTATTTACAGTGAAAATCGTTTAAGGTATCCGAATACCCTAAAATTGTGAATTTTGCCAAAAATTGACACATTTTTTTATGATTTTATTTTATAGGTCATCTTATTAGCTTTATAAAAATACCAAGTTTATTATTTTCCGTTTACTAGAACAAAAAATACAAGCGGTTTAGTAAAAGCAGATGCCATTACTAAAGTAATGCAAGATGTCATACTTTAAAACGCGTTTTCTCGAAATGTATTTTTTTTAAAAATAATCAAACGGGGCCAGCGATTGCTGAAAAAGTTTTGAAAATAATTAACTGAAATTTTTTTTTGTGTTCTGTGTAATAGTGGATGTATTTTAACCTTCAGATTTATCAATCACTGTTTTATTACAAAATTTATAGTCCCTTATGGTAATATAATCACAGTTTTTCTTAAGCAATTCCATATAATAATTAAGATAAAGAGCTCCAGTTTTTGTAAAAATTAAAATATCTCTTATCCTGAAAGTCATTTCAAAAATGAATACCATAGCAACACATCAAAATTGAAAATATGTTCATAAACTTTTGGTGCAGAATGGACCGCGTTTATGTTATTTTTTGTCAATTTTTACCCATTTTTTCCCATTTTAGCAATAATAATTTCTTTTTCCCTTCTTAATTTTAGCATATTTCTTTTAAAATGTACTAAACAAATCGAAAACCCACAAAAAAAATCTCCATATCTCCATTTTTTTTTTTTTTTTAAAGTTGTCGCAAGTAGTCGGATACCTTAACACGAAATTGAAGGGACTGAAACATTATTTTCCTGTTAAAGAATATTGCAAAAGACATCAACAGCATTAAGTTTATTAGAGTTTATTTTATTAGCATAGATATGTATATATGCATCTATTTAATAAAAATCAATGAAACAAAAACATTCACAAGAACTTAAAGAAAATTAATACAAAATTTTCAAATTTTTAAAAAACAAAACATTTTTACTTTATCTTCTGAATATAATCTGATATATATATACTAGCTGACCCGGCACACACAAACGTTGTTTTGCCATATAAATTATTTCTAGTGAATATTTTGGTAGTCAAATAAAAAATTGTAAGTGTGTGGGGATGTGGTATAAGACTGAAAGAGGAATGGAGCGCTGTGAACGATGACGGCGTATAAAAGTAACAAAACACCAAACATTCATTTTTCTGAATTCTTTGCACTTTTATTATTTTAACTAATAAATTTCAAATTACATCTCTATCACAAATTATGACAGTTAAAAAATAACATTATCAGTCTCTTACCGCAATGGAGTGTACGATATTTTTAGTGAGTAAATAACATCAACACAAACAAACTAGATGGTTTACCCACGCGAGAACATGCCATGTTTCATGGTCCGTGTGAAGAACACGCTGTGCCCAAATTTAAGCCCGTTTGAATTCATATGTAAAAAATTTTCACCTTTTTATATTCTTTTGTAAAATTTTAAAGTGTCACGCGTAACTTTTTTTTTACCAGATAGTGGCACTCTTCCCAAAAAGGTTGGCCACCCCTGATATCTTTCAGTAACGGATTCTTCCAATGATGAACTTGCGCGCCTGGTTTTCCGTACATTGTTCATTTACAGAAGGGAAATATTTTTGTCTTCAGGCATCCGTATACTTGCGAAAACTTTTTTTTTTTTTTAAAAGAAGGTAAGGGGATTTTTTTGTTGTTTTTTAGATTTGTTCAATACATTTTAAGATAGATATGCTAAAATTAAGGAGAAAAAGAAATTATAATTACTAAAATGGGAGAATATGGGTAAAAATTTACAAAAAATACACTGCTGGCCACCATAAATGCAACACCAAGAAAGACAAGAGATAGCACAATAAAATTTATTTTGTAGATAACATGTTGACCAAGTATCAAATGATTAAATTTATAGACTTCTGTGAAGTGTGGTTCCTGCCAGAATCAGTAGCCAGAGTAGCCGCCATTGTTGGAGATCACCGCTGCCACACGCCTCGGCATTGATTCAAAGAGACTTTTGATGTGTTCTTGGGGTACACCAGACCAAGCAGCTTCCACACGTTGCCAAAGTTGATCTGGTGTGGCCCCTGGAGGTGTAATTTGGGTCAATCGTTGAGCAACCATGGACCACATGTTTTCTATCGGTGAAAGATCCGGAGAGCGAGCCTGCCAGAGAAGCAATTCAATCTGGTAATTGACGAAGAACCTTTGGACAATGCATGCCACGTGTAGTCGCGCATTATCCTGTTGAAATATGGCTGTGGCCAAGCCCTGAAGGTAAGGAAGGACAACTGGCTCCAACACCTCCGAGATGTAGCGCTGGCTGTTTAAAGTACCGTCAATGCGTACTAGAGGAGTGCGGGAGTGATATCCAATACCGCCCCATATCATAATACCCGGTGCAGGACCAGTTTGGCGGTGAATAACGCAGCTATTCAGCATCCTCTCCCCACGGTGTCTCCAGACTTGAATCCGACCATCGTGGTGTTGCAGACAGATGCGTGACTCGTCAGTAAAGACAACTTCATTCCATTCTGCCACCCACATCCTTCTTTCATCGCACCATTGGTGGTGGAGACGTATGTGGTTCTATGTCAAGGGTAGACCAAGCAATGGACGTCTTGCGGACAGACCACTCTGCTGTAAACGGCGTCGAATGGTACGCGCGGACACTGAGTTATGCGTTACAGACTCAATGTACTGTGCTATGGTTCGTGATGTGACTGAGCGATCCATCCCTGCCATGCGCACAATTTGCCTGTCCTCATGTGAAGTGGTACACGGAGGTGGATGTGATCGACCACGTCGGTCCGTCGTACCCTCCTGCATCCAACGGTCACATATCCAAATTACAATTATTTGGTTTCATCCAACACGACTACCGATTTCCCTGAAAGATAATCCACAATCTCGGTAGGCCACTCTATCCTTCCTCTGTCGAACTCGGATACTTGATCAGAAGCTGATCGCTGTTTTCTACGAGACATAACTGATCGTTTTTTGAAAAAACCACAAGAAAAACACAATTGCCGAACTTGAAATCGTCGAAATCTCCAAGCCTTAAATAGCGCTTTGAGTTGGAGCCACAGGCGTGCGTGATGCGTGTCTGCGCTGAAATTCTAATCATTTGCATATTTCACCTCCGCTAATGCATGTTGTAAATTTTCTGTTATTTGCGTGCCTCCTTCAGTGTGTTGCATTTACGGTGGCCAGCAGTGTAGCATAAACGCGGCCCATTCTATACCAAAAGTTTATGATCAAATTTTCAATTGTTCAATACTAATGTGTTGATATGTTATTTACTTTTGAAATGACTTTTAGGATAAGAGATATTTTAATTTTTAGAAAAAGAAGAGCACTTTATCTTAGTTATTATATGAAATCGTTTAAAAAAAACAGTGATTACATTAACATAAAGGATTGTAAATTATGTAATAAAACAGTGATTGTTAAATATGAATGTTAAAACACTGCTACTGTTATACAGAACATACACAAAACATTTCAGTTAATTATTTCAAAACTTTTTGAGCATTCGCGCTGGCCTTGTTTGAGCATTTTCAAAAACAAAAAAAAACACATTTCGAGTAAAACACGTTTTAAAGTATGACATATATCTTGCTTGAAGTATTGGCATCTGCTTTTACTACAACACTTGTAGTTTTTGTTCTAGTGAACGAAAAATAATAAACTTGGGTATTTTTATAAAGCTAATAAGATGGCCTACAAAATAAAATCATAAAAAGAATTATCAGTTTTTAGCAAAATTCACAATTTTTGTGTAGTCGGGTACTGAAGCGATTTTCGTTTCGTGTTAAGGCGTGAAAAATGCGTGAAAATACATAATAGTTTGTAGGGACCGTTGCATTATTTTGTGTTAACCGATATTTCGTCTTGAGCGTTTTCGGGTTAAAGATATTTTACTGTACTTAAAAAAAATGGAAGAAAAAAAATACGCTCAATGAAAATTTGAATAGAACATAATGCGGGGTTTTCCCCTTGTTTGGATCTGGACTCACCTACTCCTGATAGTAATGAAATCGAAGATCACTTCGTTTCTCTTGTATGATCCTTCTACTAGCAGGTTTTGCACAGAATAAATTCAAAGTACTGAAAACAATTTCATTTAATTAGCATTAAAAAAACACAAATGAATACACAAAGATCAAAGTAAAACAAAGTATATACAGTCGACTCTCGATAATTCAAACCTTCGATAATACGAACCTCTCGATAATTCGAAGTATGTCCTCAGTCCCTTGAAAAACTCTTGATATTACGAATTAAAACAATGCGTTTGGTACACTCAATAATTCGAAGTAAAATCTGTGGCTGGGCAGACTGCAACACGCGATAATTCGAAGTTAACTTATAAAACTCCCGACAATTTAAACACTCACTATCGTGTAGAGTCCTGTAGCAAACAGGTTTGACCTTGCATATTTTGTACTGTATTGTTTCTGCTTGTATTGTTCTCCTTTCCCTGTGACGTAGTCCCTTTCATGACCTTCGGTGTTGACTCTGATAACTCTGACAGTAGCTAAAGTGTCACTAAACAAGCTACTCAACTCTTTCCTTGAAAATCCTGTTGATGAGGACATTTTTCAAGCTTCATTTATTCTTGAAAAATATATGGACAAAGTTAGATTAAACGCCATTAAAAAAGAAAGATTTTTTCGTCAAAAAAAATTTATATTATCTACAGTATATATTCTTTTAATAGTTTTTTTTTAAAAACATAATAATATATATACTGTATAATATGTACTTTTTAAAAATGCTCTAAAATCGTTTTATACGTGAAATTGTTGCCTTATTTTATAGTTTCGAGCTTAAATGTGTTAGAAAAAAATTTCTCTTCATGTTTTTTGGTAGTTTTTTTCCTACCCTCTTGATAATTCGAACTCTTGATAATTCAAAGTTTTTCATTGGTCCCTTCAACCTCGAATTATCGAGAGTCGACTGTATATATAAATAACCAATTTTAAATGTAAAAATACTTAGATATTATATTAGCTTTATATTTAGCATCTTTTAATGTTTCTTAGGAGATTAAATGAATTTTAAAAAAATCATTTAATTCGTTAAATGTATTAATTTAAATAAATTAAATGTATTTCAAGGCGAAAACCAAATCAGAATGTAACAGTTCAAGCTAGAAGTGCGTTCGATATCTAACTGAAGCTATGGCTATCTCAAATCAAAACGAACAGTTATAAGTCCTTCAACTAAATGTCTTTACAGAGAGAATCACTTTAGACACACGCGCTTTATACAAAAAACTAATAAACCATTATGAAGCTAATGAGATTTAAATAATTATATCGCATTTATCTAAATTAATTCGATTACAAAAGAACATATCCTAACTTGAATTTGCGTTATGAATTCAAGATTAGAAAATTCTTCTTCCAATATATTTTGGGTACATAAAAAAACCTTCTAGATACAGTACAAAATTTTACATTGTTGTGAAAAATTCCTATTGTATTTTGAACATGATACTAATGCTTATAAAAATACATACAGTGAAAACCGCTTAACACGAAATTGAAAGGACTGACATATTTTTTTAATTTTGAAGGTTATAGCGAGAGAAAAAAAACATGTATCAACAAAATTAAATTTATTATAATTTATTTTATTTACATAGATATGTGTATATGCATACAATTAATAAAAATCAAGGAAACAAATACATTCACAAGAGCTTAATGTGAAATTGAATACAGAATTTTTTACAATTTTTTTTCTTTGCATTGTTTTTTTATTATCAAATTGCTCGATGTCGTTTATTTTGTTATTCATTCCACCATTAGAATGTGCGCCTAAATAACTGCTCTTCATGACGTTCCTCCTTTCGGATGACGTGGGAACAGGAGCTGCATTATTCATCACATTTTCATCGTCAGAATTTGCATGAATGATATTTTTTGAGTTTTGAACAAATTGCAAAATGTCTTTGCCATAATTGGGGCTGCACACACAATATCATCATCTACTGCAATGAATTCTTCTGATAATAAAATAGGACAGTCCTATCCGGCTGGTGTTTTCCGTATTTTGTTCTTTCCCGGAAGGGAAATCTTTTCGTGTTAAGAGAAAAAATATGTGTATGGAAATTCATAGTAGTTGTTTGGAACCGTTGTATTACTTCGTGTTGAACGATATTTCGTCTTAAGCCTTTTCGCATTAAACCTATTTCACTGTATTTGCTCTAAATATAAAGATTAAGAGAAAAGGAAGAAATATTAAAGTTCTGTGTACCACAAAGCTTCTGAATTTCTTGTTGAAAAATCCGTTGTTGGATTCTGACCATTTCAGTTATCAGATATAAAACGTTTTAAATATCTACAAACTTTTAATTCTTGTTGACAACCTCTCCAGATAATATTTAAATTTTGAATTGAACGGCTCTCTCATTGACGAAGATGATGTTAATAAATTATTCAAATTAAGCAACGCTTTTTGAAATTTATTTTGTCTTTTGAGAAACTCTCATTAAAGACTATTTTTGCTTACATTTTCCTGTTGTTATAGTGAACATAAACATTAAACATTATAAAAAATAAAGGTCTTTGTTTAAAAGATCTACAGAAATCCATAGCTGAATTTAAAAACACCGGGGATATGCATGAGGATAATAATTAACGCGAAATTATTCTTCAGAGATGGTGAAAATAAATACCTTTTTCCGCTTTTTGAAATAAATAAAACAGAAAATAAACGTCATTAGTGTACGTATTTCAGAGCAAATGGCACACAAAATTGTAATCTCAAGAATCAAAATGCTCTATTATTGAGGATAAGCCTTTTCATTTGTAAAATACATATAGATTTCGAAATATTGAATATATATATGCATAAAAAAATTAAATTTAATTTCGATTTTCTTGTAAATATAAATCTCTATTACATAAATCTTTCTAAAAAATATTTTTATTTTAAAATTGTTGACTACCGTATTAGAATGGATATTCTCATTAATATCTATATTAACTCGTTTTCGTGATGAGATCCCGGAAATGTTGACATTGCCCTGTACTTCACCAGCAGTCTATTTTCAGACTTTCTTGAGAAATATTTTCTTTCAAAAGTTGTTAGACACGTCGCCCAATAAAAATTCCATGAAAAATTCTCTGGAACGTTGGATAAACGCCTTCTATAACAAAGGTATCTTTTTTTTTTAAGGAATCTGACCCAGCAAGGGCTTTTTCAAGCTCACCTGTGAAATGCTCTACACTACGATGAACTTTGACTCCCAGATGAATCCGTGACCATATGAGGATGCACTATAAATTAGACTGAAGAAAGCCAATAAATTACAAAAAAAATAGTACTAATTTAGTTGTTGATTCACGTAGCAGGGGTATGTTGATGTCAAGTCAGTTAAATATAGTTAACCTTCAAATAGTTATGTCCTTCAGACAAAGGTACACCCTTTTTAGTATTTCTGGATACTTAAACAGATAAAGTAACTTTATGAATGATCTTGTTTTAAGTTTATGAATTAAAATCTCTTTTTTTGTCAAAGAATTGCTATTTTTCAAACAAATTAAATTAAGTTGTTAATTTATTAGATGAGTAGTAACCTTCTGTATTAGAATTTATTCAAGATTTAAAGAAAATACTTACAGATAAGAGTGCATCATTTTGAGCATATAAAATAACCCTTGCAAACCGGTTAAAACTGCTACTGGTTAACCGGTTTCTGTTAAAATTTATCTAACCATAAAACCCGGGTTTTTCCTTAAAAACCGAGTCAATTAAAAAGAATTTTTTCAAGTTTTAAATATTTTTATTTTTTTACTATTATTCATGAAGTATTTATATATTGCAATTTATTTACATTCAAATAAAGAGAAAAACTGTACCTTATACACATGGATGAGCGCCGCTGAAATAGTAAATGAATTATTACAGCGAAGTTAGCAGAATTTGAAACCCAATAAATTAAAAAGACGGGGAAAAAATATTTTATACTATATTAACCCTTTATCTATCAACGGTTCTTATACCACGGTACTTATACCAACGGTACTTATAGTGGTACTTATACTATTCACTTCAAAATTATACAGAATAACCGTTTTTAGGAATATTCTGACGATACTTAACAGAAATATTCTTTTAAATCCACTCTTCTGAGATATATGACAGCACGAGTTCTATGAGTATATTTTAGCGGGGAAGGCGAATAGTTTTATAGCAGAAGTTGCGTTTTCAGCTGACTTTTTGATGGGATTGCGAAGATAATCTTTTTTATTCCGAAAAGTCGTTATTGTCAAAAGGTGTCTTATTTTTTTGTACGTTAATGAAGATCTTAGAAAGCGATTTGACTACTTATTTTAAGTAAACAGTGTATATAATTAATTTTATATTTGAATATCTTTAATTAATTAATTAGCTCTAACAGATTAAATTTTTCAAAGTTGAGTACTTTGTTTATGTATATCCCTTAATTTTCAATGTAGGGATTTAAAAAAAATATTGCATGAAAAAAACTGCAGTAAATCATAATGCGGTAGATAAAAGGTTAAACAGTCTGTGAGAAAGTTTTTTCAAGAGGCTCGGTGGTAGTTTCTGCACTTAGTCACGTTCATTAAATATGACATTGGTTTTCCTTAAAATATTATTTTATTAACAAACAAGATTTATAAATTTTTTACGTTACTTTTCTATTCCTTTAACATTATGAAATATTAATAATAAAGTAATGAAATTTTTCGTTTTATTTTATGTAATTTTTAAATAAAAAATAATTTTGTGTAGCAGGTTTTTATTCATTTCCCTTAGTTTATAGCAGTGATTCCCACAGTGGTCTATATTGACCCCGGGGTCTATGACGACCTGCCAGGGGTCCACATCAACGAAAAAATAATTTGGGGGCCCATGAGGTGCAAATGGGAGTCAACGATAGTGGTTCTCTTAAACCAGACCATGACTTTAATTTTAAAAGAAAAATTAATCAAAGAGAAACCAAATTTTATTTATATTTAACAGATTTATTTACTAAATTTATATGTATAGGTTAATTTTCACAGTTACGAGGTGACATCATATATTTTATTAAAACAAGGACCATTATTTCAGCGTTTCATGCCAAAATTAATCTTAAGTAGCATTACGGTGGACGTTCCGAATTTTCTCAGTTTCACTTTTTGAAACTAGTTTTGTGAATGTTTTGATGATGATAGACAAGAAAATCATATGACCACATTGAAGAAAATAAATGTCTTATTACAAGAGGAACTGATCGGAATAGGCACTAACGAAGATCTTAATGTAAAGTTTAGAAACGGATGTCAGCAGTTTTGGCTTTAAAATATATATATGTTATTAATCCCGAATTATATGAAGTATCGTGAGAGACTTTGTAGTTGCTTTTATTAGTGACAAGAGTTTCACCAAATTTGCCAATCTAAAGGGAAAACAAGTAAAATAAAAAAAAAATTAAGTCAATTCCTACTTAGATCAACAACAAAAAAAATATATTTTAGTTACTTTTTATTAAATAGTTACAATTAATATAAATATGTATATACATATGACATAATCACATCATTAAGTGCCAATTAATTTTTATTAATTATCATTAAAGTATCGTATTGGCATCCAAAACAATCTTGTATTTTAAATTTCAGTTCAGCTATTCAACTTTGAAACGTGAGGAAAAAAAATCTTTAAAATTTTGACCCAAGTCGCTAAAAATGAAGCCAACGTAACTGCATCTGTAATTCTTTAAATAATTATTTCAGTCAATAGTTTTAATTAATTATAATTTAATTATCGTATTGTTCCCCAAAACAATAGTGTATAGAAAATTTCAGCTCAATTGAGAGCTTTAAAATGCATTTTATTAACGACTGAAAATTTGAACAAGATACATAAATATAGAGAGAGTGTGAACTAATAGTAGGAATTGAAAAAAAAAAGACTGGCCACTACTAACCGAAGAAAATAAGGGTTAAACTCGACAAGATTGATGCCAAATGTTGAAAAGATTCATTCCTCTCATTAAAAGTATTTTCGATGGTTGCTCAATTATTTTATGTATTATTAAATTTAAAATAAATTAGCATGTGTTTCTTAAGTTTTAAGCACTTCACTACAGTTAGAAATTTAAATCTTTTAAAGTAAGTAGCTCTATACCTGCTGTCAAAAAGACATCTAAGTTGATAAATGTGCAAAAACCTAATATTAGGTTAGCAGGGGTCTACCCGAATACGAAAAACATGGCAGGTCAAAAAAGTTTGGAAACCTTTGCCCTAGATAAATAGATACATAGAAGAGGACACACAACGCACAGAATGCTGCGATGGACCAGTTGCACGCCGTTTCAAGTATAGTCATTTTAGTATAGTGGTTAAGTTACTCGGTTTCGAATCCAAAGGTCGTGGGCTTTGTCCTGCCGGATAAGCGCGCCACCTCATTGGTGACCCTGGCTGAACTCAGAAAAAGGCAACCTTCTGAATTGTCGGGGTGCCATCTACCCACAAACTCATCAGATTTACTTGATGCAGCTAACTCGCCAGACTCACTTGGCGCAGCAAAACTAACTCGTCAGACTCACTTGACGCAACTCCTCCAATTATAACAATAATTGCTCCGCAACAAGCTCGCCATAACAACTATATCGTTCAATAGAGAACACAAACGTTTTTCAAGAGGGGGTGTCCAAGGTCGAAAGTCCCCCAACTCATTTCATACCTCAAGACAACACCAATTGATTCTTCTGATTTTGTCGATTTTGTTAACAAAAAACAGTAAAAAAAATTGTTAATTACAAGTATTTAAATAAATTTCACGTTATATATATAGGATTATCATCAATCGAAAAAAACTCAAGGGCTTTTTGGGGGAGAGGCTGGACCCCTAGGACACCCCCTTGTGGGCGTCACTGATATCGTTCGTTCGCCTATCCCCCGACTCACTGATGGGGGAGTATGTAGCGGTATCATCTATATAAGCCAGTAATAACCTCCGTACTAAGGTAATCATTTTAGTATAGTGGTTAAGTCTCTCGGTTTTGGATCCAAATGTTCCAGGCTCTGTCCTATAGGATTGGCATCCACTTCAAAATTATATGAAGCAAGGAACATCATTGTGCTCCAAATATCTAAGAAGCTTCTAAGTTTCAGTCTAGTTCTTTTTTGTATAATAATACCCTGGAATTGTGTTAGAAATTACTTTAAAAAAAAACATTATTTTTTGGCATTATTATTTCAACACTTTTAAAAATTATCAGGTAACTTCTTTTGCTCGTACAAACAACTTTCAAAATTTTTCTCTTTTCTGGATTAACTTTTAAACCATAAACTTACAGGAAACTATCACATACGAAAACCTAGTATTTAACTCATTTCTTTTTCACCAAAAGTACTGTGTTAGGGACCTAGTGATCTCCTATCTCCTTTTTTTACCGACCTAGTAAAAATTCCCTTTTTTTTTAAACCCTTTTTTTTCTCAGCAAGCACCCTTTGGAAAGTTTATCATTCTGTTCACTTTAACCGTCCAATTTAGATCAAACGATCTCACAGCCATGTAAGGAAATAGAGAAACACCCTAATCCCATAGAATCATTCAGTTTTCTAATGCACACCGCTTTATCTTCTTAGAGAAGATTCAGAGCTAGGAGTTAGATCTCTATCAGTTCGAATGACTCTTTTAAGGTACGTGCAGCCACTTTTAAAGCTCCCGTTCAACCGCTCACGCCCAAAACATTCACAAAATAGGCGGAGATAAAGGTGTAAAGGGTATCAACTATTACTTTTTTTTATTCTATATGACTTGAAATGTGTTCTGCGACGGCCCTCTATTTCCAGTACAAAAAATAGGGAGGGTAGGAAAAAAATATATAGCACAGCTGGGTTTCCATATCTTGAAATTGTCGTTTGGCAGTTTTCCTACCTTTGTGAGCAGCCTTGACTGCAGAGACATTTATATGTAAATCGTTTTCATTGAAGAGAGTATGCTTCTTATCTTTGCTCAATATCCAACACATAAAATCGTTTTTATTTTATAGTATAGTAAGGTTTTTATACAATGATTTATCAACTATCAATTTTTCAGTTTTGCACTCTGAAGACATTTACATTCAAATTTATATATTTCTGTCCAACGACACATATGTTTCTGAAACCTTTTATTTCCGTATAAAACCTGTACTGCTAACAGAAGAAAAATCTCGTACCCTTACTTCCATATAAAGTTTTAATTTCATCAAAGTTTAATTCTCGAAAAAAACTCTGTATACATATCCTTGAATATAATATAGCCTAATTTCCATGCAATTTGAATTCCTTATAATATATTTTGAACTCGATACGGATTCACAGAACCAGCTTAAAATAAGAATAAAATATTTGCAGATACTTGATTCTATAAAACTCATTTTTACAAATTAAGTATTTTAGAATAGAATCATAACTCCATTTAAAATACTGCTTGTGTACTAATAATTATTGTAATAAGTTGCATGTGTAAAATAAGTTCATGAATTATTTACTACCACATGTTTCTTTTTAAAAAACTTTGAAGTTAAACTTAAAAGTTGCTAAAAGTACAATTTTTTAAAGTATATCATGTAATTCACTAAAATTTCAATACTAAAATGTACCAATGTTACCAATACACCAATATTATATACTCGGTGCTTTCAAAATTTGCATTGAAATTTGTTTTTACTTCACTGTAATTCGTAATTACTTCAAACGATTAGCTTCCCAATCATAGTGTGGAGTAGAATAAAAAAAAAATCCAAACCAAAAAATGCTGAGTTAATAAAAGATCAAATTAAAAGATTTGAACAAAAAAAGTGATTAATATTTATTAATTTTTTTCTGGCATCTTTTTTAACTCTCCGTAATCAAATATTAAGACATTTTTATACGATTTTAATCATTTTTTTTAAATATTGCTTATTAAGCTTTTATTTTCTGGAATTACTGGAGTATTTTTAATTATAAAAAATATATTATTTTTTAGATATTATTATTATATTATTAGATATTATTTAGATATTTATTTTTGATGATAAATAGCTTCTACATAAAATAATATTTTTATCACCTAATAAGATTTTGTGAATTCATAAAAAATATTCATAACTAAGTTTGTGAGACATATTTTTTCCATTAAAATGCCAACTGTTTTCTGGAATTCGTATCACAAAGCTTTCATTCATAGCCAAATCTAAATATTTATCGAGACCATACGTATATAAAATTTTTCATTTTCGCCGAAGTTTTTTTTCTTTTCTTAATCGATTGAAAGGAAGAAAATGGATTACTGAATTGTTCAAATTCTTATGAAATTGAAATATCGATTTTTTTAGTGATAACTATATTTTACGTAAAAAATCAATAAATCATAGTAATCGTCTACTGAAATTAAAGCAATGATATTTTCATTAACAAAAAAAATGTTTCCTGTGTTTGATTCATTTTATTAAAATAAAACAATAAGATAATAGCCTAACATGAATTTTTTCTGGCATTAGAGTTATGTCGGTCACTTTTCATGTACGTGAACGATGGGGTGGGTAGTAAAAGTGGGGTCAGTTGTCATATAAGTAGTCTTACAGCTGTTTGTTGTAAACTGGACCCTCCAAGAACAAAAATAGAAGGCGAAAGAGAGCGGGGGTCGGGTCCTGTCTCGAGCTCCGATTGCACTTAAGCATCACCTCCTAAATATACATGACTTAAGGCGGTATCACGCGTAAATTTTCCGTGCAATTTTTTGGCCCAACTTTTCACCGAATCTGATGGGGAAGGGTTACCGTAAGCAAAACGACATGCTCTGACGTCAGCCACGCTCTCTCCACATTGAAACATTACTCGCTGATTTTTCTGCTTCGAAGCGACCATTTCTTTTATTTCGCTCGCGCTTTTGTTTATGGGGGTAAACAGAAATGGAGCATCATTCTGTTTAAAATATTATACGCCGTTAAAATATTGTACACCATTAAAATATTGTACACCATTAAAATATTATACGCCATATCCGATGCGAAGATACCACCATTACCGCCATCTTGTTTATGACGTAGGGCGCCGAAGAACCCCATTTGCTAGAATTTCAAGCAACTTTCATTTAGAGCAACTTTCTCAGCTCACTAGCAAAAGTTGTATAGCAACAGAGTAAAAATTGCACGAATTGGACCAAAAATTGCACCAAACGTGTATGTGTGATAAGGCCTTTAGAATCCCTCTCTCAACTGTTGTAGAAGAGGCTTGTATGACTCTGTGACGTCATTTCCTTTAGAAACGCCCATTAACCCCTCCTAAAAGAGGGCGCTTTCATCGTTTTTGAGTTGGGATTTCTGTCTACGGGACCCTTAACCTTATTTGTTTAGCGGAAATTTATGCATATAGCTGTAATATTTTTTCTATTTCAATAATCTCTAAAAAGTGGATGCACACACACATGTATTCATGTTTTCTCAAACTTTTATTAATATTGTATGTAGGAAATAAGAAGCAAAATGCAACCAAACGATAATTTTTTTTAAAGTGAAAGAAATTTTATTATTATGAATTTTGATTATTTCTGGAAAAGATTGATAGCTTATAATAGAAATATACAACTTTTTAATCCAGCTTATTTTATAAGCATTGTCTCTTACATACAACTGCAATTTATTTCCATAAATGAAATTTAGGACTGAAAGAACAGAAAAAATTGAACTTTTAAGAGTATTTTCTATTTTCAATAACATCATTTCAGAAGATTTTGCGGATGATCAGTAATAAAATAATATCGTATACTAAATAAAAAAAATAAAAAAAATTTGATCACAATAATAAGTAACAAAGTCGGATTGAAAAATTATCACAATAATAAATAGGATTTGGTTGAATTAAAGCCATTTTTAAAAGCTTTTATTTAACTTACAATGTATGTATGTACGTATGTATGTAATTTGTTCGGGTGGAATCTCGCAACTCAATTTTGAAGCTGATATCTTGATCCTATTGAGCTGAAATTTTATATACACATTCAGTTTGGATGACAATGCATGTTTTAACCATTTATATTCCAATATTGCAATTAATTAAAAAGATATTAATTAAAAACTTTAAACTAGTTTTGGGCGCCAATTTCGATATTTCTGCATTGTTGTAATTATGTTATTGTTACAACAATGACAAAAGTTGGCGTCGAAAATCGGTTTTCAGCCAAACTGAAATTTCATAACGTTGCGCTATTGACTGTATTAATTAACTTCGTCTAAAAAATAATTACATTTCTACAACGTAAAAATAATCTAATTTCTACAACGTATGCATTTTTTTACAAATTTCTATCTATTTTCTTGGATTTAAATTCAAAACAAAAAAAGTAGAGCTATTTTTCAAGTAGATTGGTACATTGCATACCTTTCTCAACGCTGCCAAGTTAAACTGAGGTGGAGTATTGTAGAAATTCTTTAAAAAATTTATCTCACTTTAATCTGTGAAACTCAGACAAAAAATAATTACAGAATCGGACAGATAATTTATTTCATCCCGATACGGTATAATGTTTTTTACAAAATAATAATATTTGCATTTCTTACGATTTTTTTTTTAAATAAGTCAAAATCGATGTGTTTTTATGAAAATAATGTCTAAATTGTTGCGCATGAATTTTTTTTGTTTAAATGTATAGACATTCCGTACTTAAACAGCTCATGCTTTGCTCTTTTAGAATCAATCATTTAAAAAATAAAATGCCAAAAAATTTTTTTTTACGATTTTTCAAAAAATATTCAGAATTTTAATTAAACATTTAATAACTGCGTCATTTATGAAGAAAATCTCATAAAACTTTTTTTTCGTGTGTAAGACAATATTATCCAAGATCTGTACGAAGATTGAAAAAATTGTTTAAAAATTACGGATTTAAGAAAAAAATTGTGTTTTTCGTCTAGTACCCTTTTTGTGAGAATTCATTTAGCTAGACTGTTCAAAAATAACCGGCAAACACCTAGCAACAATGATGCGTTGAATGAGATAAACAGACTGAGAAACCTGTCCAGTGATAACTAAAAAGTAAAAAATAAATTAAAAGTTAAAAAAATTTTTTAAAAAACAAGCTTTTATTTAAACGCGCTAAAAAGAATAAAATAAATTTTTCTTTAAAACTTTTTTTACTCTCAACTTTTTCCGTCATTACACAATTTATATGATATAAAACCTTGTCGCGAGATTTACCACTGCAGATAAACAAGTAAATTAAATAACTTGATCTGATTGATTTTAATTTTAAAAAATTTCAAACTAAGTAAATAAGAGTACTTTAATCTCGCGACGAGCTTTTATATGATATAAATTGTGTAATGACGTTATAAGTTGATAGTAAAAAAAAGTTTTAAAGAAAAATTTATTTTATTCTTTTTAGCGCGTTTAAATAAAAGCTTGTTGTTAAAAAAGTTTTTTTTACTTTTAATTTATTATGCTTTGAAATGCTGAAGTTAAATTATGAAGACATTCGTGTGTGCTCTACTTCATTCTCCAAATTTCTACACCTCGCATTAATAAGACGTATCATCTAAGTCGTCGTTATTACGTAACAGATAATATAGAAATAGGTTTTGAATCCACTTTTTACGAGTGCTGTACCAAAAGACAACCGCTATTCCATGCCCAGATTGGAGAATCCAATTCTAAATTCCTTTCACTAACAATGTCCATTTTCGGAATACTGAAATGAATTTGTATACATATAATTGCGTGTAAATATATTTTTTAAAATTATAACGACTTTATATATTTTGTTCCTCTCGAGCTACTAACACTGAAACTAATTTTTTCTAACAGTTGTGAAGATATTCCATTTTTTTTGTTGTTGTTGTTTTTTGTAACTGTTCTATAGTCAAAGTCAATAAATGAAGATTTCAATCAGTACCAGTGTGTTACTGATATGTGTATCTGCTCCTCATTTTGTATTAAATCCCCTACAGTATTAAATTTTATTTTAAGCATTTGTATAGCATTACATTAAGTGACGTTTTAAGAATTCTTGAGACCCTGGGCTCCTAAGTACAAAGTTATTTGGATGTAGAAGGTTTCATAAAATCCAAGAAGTAGTCTGCTATCTCAAAAAAAAAAATTTCTCCCGCAAAATTTCCTAGTAGCATGCTAATAACTTTTTTATTCCTTGTTTCATTGAAAAAATATGCTCTTCATGGGAATATGTATTTTCAAAAATTTGTAACCCTTTTTCAATTCAGTTGAGACCTGTCAAATTACCAAACGTCATTCGATCTTCTGATTGAACTGGGTTTAAAGACTCAAGTTCTTCAAAGTCTTGCTCTTGCTCATGACTAACAGTTCATCAATTGTCAGCTCCTCATTGTGGGAATCCAGCAGTTTTTGAACGTCGTCACTATCCACTGCTGAACTTATTTGCCCCCTGGCAAGATCGAAAACTTCTATCAAATTACCATTTTCATCAGGCTCTGGCAATGATTCCACCCGAGTTTTAATGACGAAAAAATAAATAAATAAAATAAAAAAATAAATAAGAATCGACGAGATTTGAAAATTGCTTAAGTCCCGATTTGCGTAAGTCGAGGTATTACTGTACTCGTAATTGCTTCCTGTTAATTAAATCTGTTGTAATTATTGAAGAATTCCAGAATGTGAACTGCGATTTTTTCCGAAAGAAAGTGCTAGTTTTTCGCGTGGAGATTTCCTGCATTTGAAAGACGATTAACCCCATATATATTGTAATAGCCCAAATGTATAGGATGTTTTCTAAGCGCGGGAATGTGAGGGTATTTTTCGACACACTCTAAGAGAGAAGAAGAAGAAAAGAAAGAAAAAAAAAAGAAACGCGGAGGCATGCGTTCTATTACGAATTTCCCGTGCGATATGTGACCCCGGGTATTTTAATTAACGTGCAACTCAACTGAAGACTTGTATCTGTATGTAAAGATGGTTGTGAGATGGCATTATTTGAGGAATGCCATCCTGTTTAATAAATAGAAGAAAAAATAAAGAGATCAAACATTCGAGCAATGAGGAACCAACATTTCAGAAAGGGAATAATACAAAAATGGAATCGAGTGTCTTAATTATAAAAGAATTAGTGAGAATCTTGATATTTTTTTTAGAACTGAAAAAAATATTTGCTAAAAATGTAGCTATTTAGCTTTATATGAATTTAAAGCTTAAGCACTGAGAAACTAAAATTGAATTTACATAAATGTAATTGTGTGCAAAGATTTTTCTTAAAAAAAAAGGGTTTTATTTTTAACAAAGGAAATAAAGTAGGCTTAGCCAAATGTGGCCCCCGAAATAAATGAAAATGCCCCCCCCCCCTCCCTCTTGATGGTTAACTAATCGATTAAAGAAATATACAATGAAATCGGTAAATTATGAAAAATATGTTGTGTTTAGCGTTTATTAGATGTATTCGTCGTTGTAGGGGACTACTTGGATAAGGAAAAATCAGAAGAAGCAAAAGCTGTGAATTCGAAATAGAAAAGCTGTGTTTTCAAAGTTCAGGTGCCACAGAACAAGGGAAGGGTCCAAGAAGTCCTGACTCACCCCTTGTGTGCTACTACTAATTTAATTAAGTATGCTAATTTAATTCAGTATTTGTTATTAATAATTTATTTTATTAATTAATGCAACGAATTTATTCAATAATTTGTTTTTTACTGTTTTTTGTTCCCGACAATCGATAAAATCAAAAGAATATATTTGGCAGCGTATTTGGGTATGATACGAAAATGAAGAACTTTGGAATCTCAACCCCTTCCTTTCTTGAAAAATACCTGTGTGTGCCTATGGCGTCATTTAATGCAAAAGTTTGAAATCGAAGTTGAAGGCGTACTTTTTAGAAAAATGTTCTTCAAAGGCAATCGCGATTAATTTCATTAGAAAAAGGGAAATGAGTATTTAATTTGTTAGGATTATTATCTGATGAAATAACAAAATTAATTGCGCGAGAACCAGAACAGAAAACCAATGCTTATTATCACGTAAAGAAAAAAATACTTAAAAAATTCACAAATTAAGTCCTAAATCTTTAAAAAATATTTAATAAGCATTGTTTTTCATACAATACTTGGAAAAGTTTTGTTTATGAACTACGCTCATGAAAGGGATGTTCCAAAAATAAGTTTAGTCATTTTTTTTTTAAATTGGACATGATGCAACAAGTGAAATAAACAATCACCATAAGAAACAACACCCGTTGCTCACTAAGCGACAGAAGGAGCCTCAGTGAAGGTGGATTGGCGCATGCGCGGAGCTCCGAAGGAGAGAGAGAAGCAGCAGACTGTCGTGTTTCAGGCTACTCAGGAGGCAGATTCTATGTGCTGATTGGTACATGAGAAATTCGGACCTCAGACGAGCAATTAAATTTAAAACTATTCGTCAGTTCATCCAAAAACTGTCGAAAAAATTCTTCAACAACATTGTCACCTAAGATAACTCCTCAATCCAAAAGATCGAGAAATACACACCAACACCACGTACACACAGACCGAAAAACATCCTTTTTAATTAATAAAAATTATCATTCTAAATTTGTCGCATCATTCTTCAACTTTTTTCTAGTCAAACTTTCAGTAAAAAAATCTTCATTCACTTTCAGATAACAACAACCAATCAGAGTGCTCCATTGACCGTACGGTCTCTGGAAGTTCTCTCACCCGGATACAGCAACGATACTCCTACCGGGACCAAAGCCACCACATTAGCACAACAACCAATCAGAACGCTCCCTCTACCCACGCGGGAAAGGAGCACACAAAGTTCAACACTTTCCACTCCCAACATGACACAAATAGCTGCTATCCCGTTGGTCTGGCAGTTCAATCTCCCGAGGCCCCCATAGGCCGAGGGAATTGCAAGTAAATTCTAAAGCTCTATGTGATCATCAATTATTCTAAATTTCCTTCATATAGCATTCAGAAAAAGCTTTTGCTTTCATTATAATTAATTTTTAAAATCTATTTAATGTATTTTAATTTAATTTAATTAATTTTTTTTATCATTTAACAATTAATTCTTTCTAATAATTTAAACATGGGCAGGTAATAATTAATCATGCATTCACCATCCAAGATAGGAGATGAAAGCCTGGAAGGGCTATGTGCCCCAAAAGAAAAATGAGCTCCAAATTACGATGACAGACAACATGGTCGCCAATGGAAGTGCGTGCTGTTATCCGGTATGAATAAGCACTTGGGACTAGTGTGTACGCCTTCCATGAACGTCTGCAGATCGTGTGTGGTGAAAGGGTCATGTCTCATCAAATGGTTGATCGCTGGTGTTGCATTTCCAGTGAAGGAAGGCTGAGTGTAGAGGATGGAGATCGAAGAAGACGCCCCTCCACATCCAAGGTATAAGAGTGGAACCCCCACAACGCATTGGTTGTGACCAGGTCTATCACAAGGGACGTCTTAAGACTTTCTGAAGCCCTGGGCCCAGGGAAATCTTAAGATTTTTTGAGGCCCTGTGCCCCTATGCAAAAGTAGGCTCTACCTGAGATCTTTAAAAACAAACAGTGTATATTATGCATTGTCAAATACTCGTACAAACGGTAATTTGAAATAATTAAATGTTCCCGACTCGCAATTTCGAAAAACCTAAGCACAAACTGGCTCGACCGATGGCCGCATTTCGACTAAGTGAGTTGAATGATTGTTTATAGCATTATGCCTAGACCTAGACATAGACAATGGTCATCACATAATAATATAGTCTTACCACTTTTGACAGTTGACATGAGATCGAAATTCCCTGTTTTTCGAAGAATTTCTACGGGAATAGCCATTATAATTATCCGAATCATGATCTTATTACGACAGAGTTGAGAACAAGACGAGGCCCCCACCGATGCTGAGGCCCTGGGCCAAGTTGACCCATGCCTTAAGACGTCCCTGCCTATCACATGCTTCATGATTTGTTGGGCTACCGAAAAATGCGTACCGAGGAACTTGACCCTGCATTCCAAGAGTGCAAGAATGGGAATCAACCAGGATCACTTGATGCGGTACGCGCGCGAGAGAAATGAGTTCCTCTTCAGAATCATAACAGGCAATGACTTAACAAATTACTGCTTCACCGAAGAAACCAAGGCCGCCAAAGTGATGTGGAAGCATCACAGTTCATCAGAGAGGGAAAAGTTCATCTAGGACAATGCTGAAGAGAAGAAGACGGTGCAACGCAAGTCCTTGCCTTTTCGGACATCGAGTCTTGACAAAGTGGTTTTTTCAAACATTGTTCTCAGGGACGTCTTAAGACTTCTTGATGTCCTGGGCCCCTACGCAAAATTAGACCCTGGGCTATTACACAAATGTATGCCCCTCCTATGACCCTTAAAGATAGATAGTACATAACATACGTTCTCAAATACTCCTACAAACAATAACCCGAAACGAATAAATGTGCATGATTTATAATCGCACAAACCGGCTTGACCAACTGCATATTTTTGACTGAATGAGTAATGATGGAATATGGTGGTAAGGCCTATGCATGGACGGTGGTCATCACATTTAGCCAGTTGATATATCGTCCGAATTTCCCAGTTTTTCGGAGAATACAACCGGAAAAAAACATTTGACTGTGGAAATTATTCGAATCATGATCTTATTACGGCTGAGTCGAGAACGAGATGAGACCCCATTGTGGCCGAGGCCCTGGGTCCGGGCCCATGCCTAAAGATGTCCCTGATTGTTTGCTACGACAAAAGTCTCAATGATGGTGGAGACTGTGTCGAAAAAATAATGTTAGGTGTATTGTTTATGATGCCATTGTGTATTTTTCTTTGGTAATAAATTTCAGAGTGAAAAAAATGATGAAACTAACTCTCGGAATGTCCCTCGTATTTTAAGGTTAAGTTAAGCGAAAAAAAGCTTTTACTATTATGGAACAAATGAAGAAAGGTATTCCTGCAATGACTCGGGAACATTTTAGTATTGAGTAGTCTAATTTTGTCGGTCCTTTGTTAGAAGCTTCTGAAGAATGGAACAAAAATGTTACCATCTCCTACAGACGGTACGATAGATAACAGGAATTGAATCTCGAATGAAATTGCCCTAAGACAAAAGCTATTCCCGCTTGCAATAAATATTAAGTCAAGGGTCATACAAGCAAATATTTCAAAGCATTTGAGGCAGGAAGTCCGAGTAGTTTCGTAATGAATCATCACAAGCCCTCAATCCAACCCTCAGAGTTTTTAAAAGAAATAGTCGTAAATAATTGTGATTAGTGTTTTATGAATTCGATTGGTACCGGAAATTGTGTAACTCTTGAAATATTCCATTGTAGCTTAGAATTAATTTTAATGTTTCAACCAGATCCTCAAAAAGTATTCGGAATAGGAAACTCTACTAACCCGTCAACGGTGACGTACATTTAATCGAATGTAACCTTGAAAACAAACGATTTTAAAGTTACACCAAATGAGCTTATTGTAGATCTGTTATATAACCCCGATCTTTTTATCGCCGCGGACCAGCCAATGTTTGATTATTTTACCGCGCGCGCTGAGGGTGGGACGTTGATTATTTATATTTTGGATTGTTTTGATTTAATAATTTCAAAAAATTCGTTTTTAAATATGCTTTAAGAATAAAATACAGTTACACTAACAAGTGAATAGAAAGTGATTCAACTTGGAATTTTAGGTGATTTCCATGAAAAATCGCAAAAATCCGAGAGAATTACTCTACAATTATAAATAAAATAGAAATAATTTAATGTTTCTCGAACGGTCTGGTACCATGTGACCCACGGACCATTACCGGTCCGCGGCCCCGGAGTTAGGGATCATTATCGTCGATAATTTAGTTTGATCGAACAGCCTAGAATCAGTGGCGCACACAGAACCTTTTTAAGGGTGAAAGGGTCGAGGTTTGAAAGTATACCATTCTCGTATCATACCCCAATATGCCGCCAAATAAATTATTTTGATTTTTATCAATTATCGGGAACAAAAAACAGTTAAAAATATATTAGCATTAATTAATTAAATAAATTATAATTAATTATTTTACGTACTGTATACATAGGATTGTATTTAATCAAAAAGAAATCAAGGTCTATAAGGGGGTCTGGACTCCACCCTTGTGGCTGCCACTGCCTGGAATAGATGTACCAGAAAACGAAAATAATAGAAGCAGTTATACAATTAGTTTTGTTCATCAAGAGCTTCTAAAATAAATATCGAATTCATTGTCTTTGAAAATTTAAATGTAAATTTGATTTCACTCACAATATGAGAAGTAGCTAATGTACTATTAATCATAAATGTAGAAAAAACTAGTATCACTCTTAAGAAAGATGAATGCGTTAGAAGAGCTGTTGTTGTGTATGAAACATAACACATCACTCAATAAGTCCCGGGCCTAACTAATAAAACAACACCCTTTCTGCAAGATTGAACTTTATTTATCAAGATACTCCCCTTCAAGAGTGATACATGCAGCCCAGTGCTCTTCTAATTTTTTAATACCTTTTTCGTCGAACGAATTGTCTTTACTCCTAAAATAGGTTTCTACTTCGGTAATCACTTCTGCATTTGTACCAAACCTCTTTCCCTGCAGCATTCTTTTAAGATCTGCAAACGGCCAGTAGTCACTAGGGGTCAGATCTGGAGTGTACGGTGGGTGGGAAAGTAATTCAAAGCGCAATTCGTTCAATTTGACCATCCATTTTATGGACTTGTGGCATGGAGCATTGTCTTGGTGAAGCAGTAATTTTTCTTTTGTATTTGAGGATGTTTTTTCTTTATTTTTTCATTCAGTTGATCCAATAACGCCATGTAACATTCACTATTAATTGTTTTGCTTTTCTCAAGGTAGTCAATAAACAAAACTAAATCGCATCCCAAAATACGGAAGCCATAACCTTGCTAGCTGACGTTTGAGTTTTTGGTCGCTTTGGGCGCCTTTCACTGGCTTCTGTCCATTCAGCTGACGATCTTTTTGATTCAGACGTGTAGTAATTGATCCATGTTTCATCCATTGCCACATATCAACGTAAAAAGTCCTGTTTATTTTGCTTAAACAGCTCCAAACAATGCTTTGAATCGTCGATGCGTTGTTGTTTTTGATCAACAGTGGGCAAACGCGGCACCCACTTTGAATACAGCTTTCTCATTCACAAATGTTCATTTAAAATAGCAAGTTCTATGCCTTCTGATACCTTTAAATTCTTTGCTATCTCATGCAACTTCAATTTATGATCGACTAAAACGATTTCGTGAACTTTTTTGATGATTTCTGGAACAACTGCAGAATTTGGGCGACCTGAAAGTTCAACGTCATTTGTGTCTCTACGACCACGATTTAAGTCAGCATACCATCTTTTAACAGTTGTTTGCGATAGAGCTAAGTCCGAATAACATTTATCAAGCCATTGTTTTGTTTGAACAGTGCTTTCCCTCTTCAGAAAGCAATGTTTGATTAGCACACGAAATTTTTTCCACCCATGATTTCCAAACAGTTGCCACAAAAAACCACTGTAACTTTATAACTAAACAAGATATTGTCTCGAAATTTTGACACGTGCCGTTTGAAAGTTAGTACTTCTAGGTTAGGCTTAGAAAAGTTAGAAGGTAGCGCGTCATCTATATGCTAGGCCCGGGGCTTATTGAGTGATGTGTTAATTATAATAGTTGAGAAATTTAGATGTTCCAGAGTTAAATGAAAATTGAAGTGTAAACGTAAAAAAAAATAATAATAATAATAATTACGTGTATACTCTTTCAAACAGAAAAGAAACAGTGAAAATCGCTTAATACAAAACTGAAGGACTGAAATATTTTTTTGTGTAAAGGATATTGCAAAAAAAAAAAAAACTATGTATCAACAAAATTAAGTTATATTAGAGTACATTTTATTTACATAGATATGTATACATGCATGTATTTAATAAAAATCAATGAAGCAAAAACATTCAAAAGGAAATTAACGACAAAATTTACAAGGTTTTGAAAAACAAAACATTTAATTGAGTTTTTGAAAAATAATCTGTTATTTTTCTTTGCATTGCCTTTTTTAGCATCAAATTGTTCGAAGCCGCCCATCCGGTATAGTGGTTAGTGAAGCTGACTACGAGGTCGTAGGGACTGGGTTCGAATCCCGGAGAAGGCATGTTTGTGTTATCTTCTGTCTGTTGTATGCTCCCGTGTTATACATTGCGTGGTGCACGAGATTTATAAATATTTTTAAAAAATTGTTCTTCTAAGTCGTCCATTCTGTTATTCCTTTCACCATTGGAGAGAATGAGCGTCGAAATAACTGCGCATATCTTTCATGATGATCCTCGTTTCGGATGACGTGGGATCAGAAGCTGCCTAATTCATCTGATTTTCGTCGTCAGAATCTGCCTCAATAATATTTTTGGAGCTTTGAACTGACTCCAAAATGTTCCTTTGTCTTTCATAATTGGGACTGTACTCATATTATCATCATCAACTATAATGAATTCTTCCGATGAAGAACCTATACGTGGCTGGTGTTTTCCGCATTTTGTTCTTTCTCGGAAAGGAAATCTTTTCGTGTTGAAGCGATTTTCGTTTCGTGTTAAGACGGAGAAATGCATGAAAATACATAGTAGTTTGCCGGAACCGTTATATTATTTCGTGTTAACCGATATTTCATATTAAGCGTTTTCGCGTTTAACGTATTTTACTGCATATCATTTAACAAATAAAGTTCGATGAGTCAATACTAGGGATTGCAATACCTATATACCGGGGTACCGAATACTTCTATTTTGAGCCATTTGTACAATTTTGTAATAACGGTATTCACAAGTTCAAATACCATTTTTTTCGATATTTACTAGAAATTTTTTATATTGTCTCCGAAATAGAAAATGCCTTACATTATTTACATGTTTAAAATGATTTTAAAAATAAGAATGAAAAAGAAGAAAAGAGACTAACCAATTCAAATTTGATCAAGTTTATAGGGAATTTTCTTAAAATTTTTTACCCACAAACCTATCAACATTCGGAAGAATTCGGTACAGTTATCGAAGATGATGATGACATTAATGTCGATAGTGAAAAGGAATTGTCTCTTGAACAAAAATTAGAATTAGCGTAATTAAAAAAATTTCAACGAACCAAAATACAATACAGAAATCAGCTATATCCAAAACCATCCGACGAGAAATCGATTTATTTGAAAAGATAAGGGATTTAGAGGTAAATACTAGGAAAGAGTATATCGCGCATTGTCAACAATATCACCAACTAGCATAGATGCCGAAAGAGCGTTTTCGACAGCTGGTAATTTGTGCACAAAATTACATTCCACGCTTAATGACAGTACAATTGATGTATTATGTTTTTTAAGATCGCATTTCAAAAATTTGCAACATACCACAGACTGCAAAGTGATATTTACACTTTTTTTGTGATTTAAATAAATAAGGTGTTCCTTTACTTTTTTGTGGTTCTTTATACACTGTTATAATTTATAAGTAACAAATTATTTTTTGTGATATTTACACGCTCCAATAAAATGGTCAAATAAAACAAAGAAACACTTGTGTTTTCTTTCTTTTTCTAAAATTTCTACTACCGGGTTATTAAAACCGGTATCAAGATCTAAAAAATACCGAATACCGATATTGAACATTAGGTCCGATATTGCAATCCTTAGTCAATACCCACTGATATAAATATTGAGATTTAAATTTTTTAAATGATTTTAGAAATTTTAAGGCTTTAATTCGAGTGAAATAGGTTCTACTCAATTAAAAAACATGGAAATAAAAGAGATTGAGAGAAATGAACTAGTAAGTGCTCATCAACAGAGGAAAACATTATTAGAGATAGAATTAACGAATGGAAGTTTCTGAAACTATGACAGCACAGTGTTACTAGTTTTGAAAAAAATCTTGAAAGCAACAGCGATTAAAAAATTTCGAAAATTAACTGAAATTTTGGTATTTCTATAATAGTAGAAGTGTTAACTCGATTATCATCTTGTTATTACAAAATACAGTCCATGAAATAATCATGTTTTTAAAGCAATCTATAAACTGATAAAGCTAGTTTGTAAAAATAAATATCCTAATCCTGAAGCTCACTCAATTACATAGGCACTCATGAATTGTTCATAACTTTGGTACAGAATGGCCACGTATGTATTTTTGTAAGTTTACCTTTTTTTTTTTTCTTTTTTAGCATATTTCTTAATCTTTCTTCACTAAAACACACAAAAAATCCAACCTCCATTTTCTTAATAAAAACCTGTCGCAAGTAGTCGGATAAAAATATCCGTTGCATCGGATAGATGTGACATTTCAGAATATAATACTTATTAATATATTTACGCATGAGCTCATTATAATTCCAAGACTTTACTTCTTGAAGGAAAAAAGAAAAACTATTAAGAAATTAGTGCATGTATGGACATTTATTTACATTTAAGCTTCACTTCTTTTTGTAATTGCCACAGTACATTTAATATGGCGCACAGCAGTATCAATGATACGGGGCCCCAAAATGTGTAACTACGGTCCCACTAGCATGACTCCCATATCTAAAAAACGGCCCCAAAGGAATTTTGATACAGGGCCTCCGCATGATTTGTTCAAGCTAAGGAAAATCTTCAAAATTTAAGGTCAGGATTTCTTGTACTTAGCTTATATTTTAAAAATAATTAGTAAATGGTGGTTTTCTTTAAAAAAATATCCCGATATTTTGAAAGAAATCTTTTTTTACAACTTCTCACATATACAAATTTCAATATATCATCCAATTCTAAGCTATGAATAGCTTATATCTAATTTATCTTTTAAAAAAATATCTGCAACGATAATTCGTTGTCATTTGCAAACATTTATTATCGATAGCATCTTGTACAATGTAACGAAAAAATATGGCATCTGTTCATAATCATTTACACTGGAGAAGGTGAAAGAAGAAATCGGCATTCTCTCTGCTACTTTGTTAAAATTTGGTTATTTATTCCTTGTGCTATCAAAAGCTCATTTGACCTTAACCAATTCGAAGACCAAAGGTCACGGGGTTTTAAAAGCTTAATTAAGCAAACGGCAGCCTTATATTCATTTTTTTTTTCAAAAAAAAATTTCATCAAATGGTGATTTTTTTTTATTTCTGTTTATACATTTTCCCTTTCAACTATCTACTAAGATTTTTGGCGCCAATATTTTCAACTTTCGGAAGAACGTCTTTGAGCTTTGAAGTTTTTCATGATCTTTATCAGACTTGTCGACGCTAATACATCCTAAAACCAATAAACGGGGGAAACTATTTTCAATTTAAACATCGAGAGAATTATTTTGCATGCAAGTAAGTAGTATCAAATTAAAATTTAGAGCTTAAGCGTTAAAGAAGCTTAGTAATAAAAATACTTCTAACCGTTGTTGTTTTTCAAAGTCTTGGGTGTCCTGAAAGTCATCCTATCTAATGCTTTGTGAATACAATCCAGATTTAAAGAATTCATTTTCAAATAGAAAACTATTTAAAGTTTAATATTTTGCCTTAACGTATGGATAATATAGAATAAATTAACATTCTACAATTTCTATTGAACCTTAAGGCCATAATATGTCCTATAAAAAGGGTAAAACAAGATTCTTTTTTGCCCAATTATAAATATTTATTGTGCTCAAACTATTATAATTAGAGATGTTTTTTTTCCGATAAATTCATGTATTATTATGAATTTTCTTATAAAACCAATTACCTCAGTACATTTCAACGTGTGCTTTCTTGGTAGCTAGGAAAATGTCTAAGCAGTATTCCAATTCCCGCCAAGCGTTAAGTTGGTTACGAACGTTTGATCCTATAACGTTAAAGTGTAGAAAATTGCTTTAATAAAAATTCGAAGAGCATTCTTATTCTTGTTAGGTTTAGGTGCGCTAACATCCAAACGTTGCAACTAGTCTGATGCCAAAATGCGGACCGTTGCCAATCCGGTAAACTGAAGAAGGTTACAAAGAAATTGCTTCCAGATTTACAAGTATAAATACAAATACAGTTAGCTTACATAAAATACAAAATATAGTAAATTACAAATGCCTAAACATAAAATTATGAAATTCATCTCATTTTTTTCCAAATTATAATGTTTTATAATTTTATTACATTTTTGTTTATTAACTCTCTTGGGGCTCATTCGGTCATTAGTTGGCAACGAGTTGAGCAGGTGTTTTCCCAACAAGTTCAACAGTTGTTTCACTCACACTCGACCTGCTACTTATAAGAAGATCCTTAACGCTGCCTATTTCTTTGAACATTTTTATTTCATCGCTTTGATTTTGCATCAGGCGGTTTGCTTCCAGAACAACGTGGAAATTTACACTGAACATTAATGGGCGATTTCGTTTCGGGAAACAAAGCACACACTGGGCTTTCTCTTGAATTGACGCCATTTCGGCAAAAATTAATATCTTTCTTACAAATGTTCCCTCGAGTCTCTCTTGAAGCAGTATTCGGGCCACTGACCTATCCAATATAATACGAGAGTTACATTATTTTTTAAATATTATTATTTTGTTATGAATTTTTTCTCAGGGTAAGACTTTTGGTTCACCCTGTATGTTATCTAATAAAGTGAAATACTAAAAGGACTTCACATGGCTGAAGTTAAGAGAGTGGGGTGACAGCCCAGGTGTCATCCTCGTCACTTGACCATGGTTCAAAATTACTGGGTCCTTTGCCAATAGCCCTCGTGTTGTTTTATCGCGCGGAATTACGAAACACTCACTCATTCGCTACTTGAAGAGGAAAATTGTTCGTATAGAGAGCAATAGTTCCCAAACTTTGTGAGCAGCGCATGGATCCCCTTCTGTACTCAGGGACATCTTAACATGCCCTGGGCCCCTACCTACTAGGCCCAGTGGCGCACACAGGGGGGGGGGTCCCCGGGTCCGGACCATCCCTAAGCTCTTAATTTTTTTGATTGATTATAACCCTGCATATATAGTACATAAAATTTAATTAAGTATTTGTTATTAACGATTAGTTTTATCAATTAAAGCTAATTATTTATTCAATAATTAATTTTTTACTGTTTTTTGTTCCCGAAGACCGACAAATCAAAAGAATGTTATTCGGTGTATTGCAGCATGATAACGAGAAGGGTGGACTTTCGACCCTGGACGCCCTTGAAAAATTCCTATGTACGCCAATGCCTAGGCCTATACATGGACGACGGTCATCACATGTAGCCAAGACATGTTCGGACATACCGTCCGAAATTACCAGTTTTTTGGAGAATACAACCAAAAATAACATTTGATCGTTGAAATTATTCGAGTCATGCTCTTATTAGGGCTGAATCGAGAACGAGACGAGGCCCCCCATTGTGGCCGAGGCCCTGAGCCCAATTGGCCCATGCCTTAAGACGTACCTGCACGCACTCCTAAATTAATTTTAACTTCCAGCGGACAAGGACCCCTAGGGATCCATAGGAGTCACTTTGGGAGCCTAAGTTATAGTGAAAATTTCTAAACTTATAGGAACAGTAGTATATATATAAAAATTGTGCAGTTCTAAAATACAAAATCACTGCAATTTAAACTAGATGCAAGCTATTGCTAACATAGAGAAGAACGGGAACTTGGGGAAAAGACTAGAATCTTTTCTATTATCCATCTCAAAATTTCGTGCAATTTCAGTGATTGTTATGCGAAAAAGGGAACATCTACATCTTCCATTTTCACTTATATTCTAACTTTAGAACTAATAATTCGTCTCAGAATTAAAAAAAACTTTGATTTAAGAAGAACAAGTTAAAATTAAAACAAGCATTAAAAAAAATGTTTGTTAATTTTTTGGAATTATGAAGTCTAAAAAGATTTATATCTTCCTTACCTTTGTAATGGATCTGGTTTCCTTAATTTTCTTTCAACCTTATTTACTTATTTCGATAAATTAAAATTGTCTGGAGTTGAATATTTGCATCGTCTTTTAAAGAGAAACTTGATCGGGTTCTTAACTCCTGTTATTGTTTAATTGTTTCTATTATAAGTTTACAACAGACCTTTTAATGAGTGATGAAAGATTTATTCGTAATTATGTTGTTACTTATTCCACCTGATCGACAGTAACATCTGATCAGGGCTCACGAAATTCAAGGCGCTAGTTGTACGCCTGTTGTTAACCGTAGCTTTGAGCACCGTACAGGTGACAGTACGATTTGGCTCGGTTTCACCCTAATTTTGAGGAAGAACACTCTGCGGGTGGTCAGGGGGCTCCCATTTCTCTTCCCCTTCCCCAACCTCACAAAAGGACTTGCGGTTCGACGGCTGTTTAGAATATCCCAATGCTGCAAAGGTACTATACCAGGGGTGGCCAACCCGTGGCACTTTTGAGTTGTAACAGTGGCACGCGAAGATTTAAAAATTTAAAAAATTTTGAAAAGATAATAGGTAACCATTTTTTACAATTTTATTGAAGTGGGTTTGTCTCAGAAAAAAACCCTCAAAATTTGGATCAAAATATGTTTATGAATAACTGTTACCTGCTCTATGAAACATAATAAAATAAATATCACTCAAAACTAGCTGATGTTCACCTATAATAACATAATTTTGCAGGCTAAGAGGTAATCCTAATATAGATGAAATGGTAAAAAAAAAGTAGAGTAATTCAAAAGCCATAATAAGTAAATACTGAGCGTTTAATAATTATTTTGACATAAATGATTTAAGTTACTCATTTTTATTTTATACCTAACCTAATTGATTGAACTTGTAAAAAGTTTACAAAGATAAAAGAAACGAGCCTTACAGTAGTCGCATACGATGTATAACATCTGACATGTTATCGTGGTAAATTCGCAATAGCAACTTAAATCCTGAAAAAGATTAATCGAGTATGATTGGAAATAATTTTCTATGGAATAATTATATCTTTAATGAAAATTTTATTTAATTAACACAAGGAGTAATGCAATTTTTTATCAAAAATAATTATTCTTGTTCAATTTGGGGAAGAGCGGTAATGATAACTTATGATAACTAAAATATGACACATATGCTTGTGATTTCCAAGTACACTGCTGGCCACCGTAAATGCAACACCCTGAAGGAAGCACGCAAATAACATGAAATTTACAACATGCATTAGCGGAGGTGAGATATGCAAATGATTAGAATTTCAGCGCAGACACACATCACGCACGCCTGTGGCGACATCTCAAAGCGCAATTTAAGGCTTGGAGATTTCAAAGATTTCAAGTTCGGTAATTGTGTTTTTCTTGTGGTTTGTTCAAAAAACGATCAGTTGTGTCTCGTAGAAAAACAGCGATCAGCTTTTGATCAAGTATCCGAGTTCGACAGAGGAAGGATAGAGTGGCCTACCGAGATTGTGGATAATCTTTCAGGGAAATCGGTAGTCGTGTTGGACGAAACCATACAACTGTAATGTGTATATGTGACCGTTGGATGCAGGAGGGTACGATGGACCGACGTGGTCGATCGCATCCACCTCAGTGCACCACTTCATGTGAGGACAGTCAAATTGTGCTCATGGCAGTGACGGATCGCTCAGTCACATCACGAACCATAGCACAGCACATTGAGTCTGTAAAGCATCATTCAGTGTCTGCGCGTACCATTCGACGCCGTTTACAGCAGAGTGGTCTGTCCGCAAGACGTCCATTGCTTGGTCTACCCTTCACGCAGAACCACAGACATCTCCGCCACGAATGGTGCGATGAAATAAGGATGTGGGTGGCAGGATGGAATGAAGTTGTTTTTACTGACGAGTCATGCATCTGTCTGTAACACCACGATGGTCGGATTGGAGTCTGGAGACACCGTGGAGAGAGGATGCTGAACAGCTGCGTTATGCACCGCCACACTGGTCCTGCACCGGGTATTATGGTATAGGGCGGTATTGGATATCACTCTCGCACTCCTCTAGTACGCATTGCCGGTACTTTAAACAGCCAGCGCTACATCTCCGAGGTGTTGGAGCCAGTTGTCCTTCCTTACTTTCAGGGCTTGGCCACAGCCATATTTCAACAGGATATTGCGCGACCACACGTGGCACGCATTGTCCAAAGATTCTTCGTCAATCACCAGATTGAATTGCTTCTCTGGCCAGCTCGCTCTCCGGATCTTTCACCGATAGAAAACATGTGATCCATGGTTGCTCAACGATTGACCCAGATTACACCCCCAGGGGCCACACCAGATCAACTTTAGCAACGTGTGGAAGCTGCTAGGTCTGCTGTACCCCAAGAACACATCCAAAGTATCTTTGAATCAATGCCGAGGCGTGTGGCAGCGGTGATCTCCAACAATGGAGGCTACTCTGGCTACTGATTCTGGCAGGAACCTCACTTCACAGAAGTCTATAAATTTAATCATTTGGTACTTGGTCAACATGTTATCTACAAAATAAATTTTGTTGTGCTATCTCTTGTATTTCGCGGTGTTGCATTTACGGTGGCCAGCAGTGTATTTAAAAACCGTTGAAAAATAGTGTCCATAACAGTACTTAGTTGTTAAAACAGTTAACACTAACAGTTAACACTGTTAGTTGTCGAAACATTTCGATTTGTGTTCATTTCGAGCTTGAGTTCATCATTCAAAAAAGCTATGAGTGGCTCGGCTTCTAGCAAACTGAAGTTAACTTTAAAATCACCACTCAAAATCATGGGAAGCGAGTAAATGTTTTTTTAAAAAGAGCAGAACCTCCTTCAGTATATGGTAAAAGTAAAAATTGCTAGAAATCATTAATTTTTTTTAACCGTTTGATTCGAAGAAATGTATACGACCTCCGAAATCCCTGTTTGTCCATTTTCAAATAAGCATTTTGCCGCACATATGTCCCCAATATCTTGACTAACAATACCCAGTCCACTTGCTTGATGATAAGTAATATCCATATGAGGAGCCACAACATGTGAGGTGCTCCTTTTGCGATAGATCGCAACACCAGCTACTCTGTGGCCCGATCGTTTAAATTGTACGCAGCAATTAAAATCAGGTATCGAAACACGTTCGTCATTATCTAACCACGTCTCTGCCAACATGAGTAACAAACAATTTTGTGAAATAACGTCGAAATCTGTTTGGTGAGCCTTCAGACTTTGACAATTGAGCATAGGGATCGCAAGTTTACCCTTGGTGAAGTCTGATAAGACTTGCTGGTGTGTGCGGATTTAGAGTCAAGCTCAAACAAAACCGAGTTTTTGAATTAGAATATTTTGAAATGCTAAATTTAACAATATAAAAAAGGCTGGCAGCTTGATGGCTACTAGAGTTGGGCCCCAAGTGAATATCTTTACAAAATCCAGCTAAAGGACTTAGCTTCTTCTCTGATCCTAAAGCGAGAAAACAAAACAAAAGCAAAGATCCCACGGCCTAGACCACGGGGGGGGGGCGGAGCCCCTCCCGAATGAAGGAGAAAAAAACAGAACTTTACCGCGAAGGTAGCGAAGAGACACCACCAAGTGCGCTAATTGGTCAAATTAAATAGCGCGCGCTTCCCCAACTTCCTGTTACACATTTCCGTCCCTTTTCACGAAATCACTCCTACAAATTTCCAGAAACCGAGAGGAAAGATGTTACACATCAAATACCTAAGTTTGTACTCTCGTCTCATTTATTATATTATTTTTAAATTTCGACTACATAGACTTGCATTAAAAAATGTGCTATTTGTAAAGAAAAAAAAACCCGTAATAAATTTATAAGTAACATTTTTTCACTATTCTACATTTTTTTTTTTTTTGATGGAAAAGTTGGAAGTGGCACGCATAATTATTTTTTATCAAAAGTGGCACTCTTCCCAAAAAGGTTGGCCATCCCTGCTCTATACATTTACAAAGCTTTTACGGAATTCGAATCCAGGCCCAATGGCACATCAGCCAGCGTCACTAACCACTATCCTGGATGGGAGACGCGTAATTATAACATAAATATGTCAAGTGTTGATCCTCTACTTGTTTTTTATCTTTGTTTTCGACTTGTTTTTATTATCTTTGTTTTTTATGTATTTTAGAAACTTAAAATTGCTACTGGCAACAGTGGAGCTTTTATATTGTTTAATTTTTGTGAGAGAAAAAAAATGACTTTGAGTAGTTATTTGAGCTATAGTGAATTAATAACTACCAAACAACTAGAGAATTAATAATAGTTAGAGTTTTTACGGCATTTTATACTTTTGAGCGTTATTTTTGAGATGTTAAAACAATAGATTAAACTGACTAATCACAATTCTTCTGATTTCGAATTTCACAACGGAGCAATTAAAATAATCTTAAAGCAGGGGTCGCCAAACTTTTTTGATATCGCCCCTATATAATTTTTCGAAATCTCCATAGACCCCCACAATTGTAATTTTCAAGTAATTAAAATAAAACTATATATTAGTCTAAATTTTTATAATAAATCATAAACATTAAGTAAAGTAGCTACAGATTTTTTACTTCTTAATGAGATGAGTGTGCCTGGTGTTTCTTGGCAAGGTTCGCTATATTGGGTTCGAAATTAGTCAATTTTAACCGTAAATCCCCTCGAAGCTCTACATTTAATTTATTTCTCTGTTTTTAGTTAAAATTTTATTAACGTGACTGAAACCGGCTTCAACCATATTCGAACTTGGAAACGCCAGCATAAATGGCTGAGCCATTTCGTAAAGTTTCACATATTTTTGCTTTATATTTATATTAGTCCAAAATTTATGTATTGTCAAATTTTTAATAAGTTTTTAATTGTTTTCTGATTTATTATTTTATTTTCTATAAAGAATATAATATTAATTCAATTATAAAAATATTTTAAATTTTTACGTACGCAGTTAGATATGTGTGATTTGCGTATTAAGAACTGTTTTTTCCTTCGAGTCCCAATAGACCCCCATTCGACCCCTTGGGTCAGATAGACCCCATACTGTTGTTAAATAGACCCTAGGGGTCTATATAGACCACTTTGGCGACCCCTGTCTTAAAGCAAAATGTAATATTTATAAACTTTCAACAACATAAAAAAAACAGGCAGAATTATACACATTTGAACTAAAGAAAAAAAGAGAAAAAATTAAAATATATGTTTTTTTTTGGGGGGGGGGTATACGAAAGATTATTTTGTACTGAAATGTTTCACATATAATTTAAAATTTTCACTATTTCGTTGCTTTTGTTAGATGGAAGAAAATCAAATTTTATACGGTTTAAAATGGAATATTTGTCGGATGTATAAAGGTACTATTTTGCGGGGGGGGGGGAATAATTGTTCGTTAGCTTGGCGCAGACTCCGGAAAAATTATTCTGAAAGTCATTGAACTCAGTAAAATAAAAATGTAAGACAAAAACGTCTACACGACTGCTTTCCGTATTTCCACAGAAAAAAATGCCAAAATTCAGAGGCGGAAGCGCATGAGACAGGCAGCTAAATTATTGATATTCAAAGACCATATTCATTAGGGAAGAATAAAATGCTAAATTCATGGCGAAAATTACGATCAAAGAACAGAAATGAAAAAGATAAATTTTCTGAATATTTTAGGATGAAGGTGGAAATGTTGTCTTAGGTAATGTGTCTCGGGATCAAGTATATAAATGATTATCTGAAATTTTTTTTCAATAATATCACTTGAAATTGCTTTTACTATTATTATAAACATTTAATTTTTTTTTGATAGACTAGAGTTATATTGCAATCAATTTTCTATTTTAACTCCATATAAATTTCATGAATATAGTTACTTTTTCTATCTGTACAATATATATAATATTATATATATATACTAGCTGGTATACCCATGCAAAGAACCTGAACAAAGAAATCATATTTGTTAAAATGTAAGTCTGTACGCCTAATAGCTGATAAAAAGGATTTTTTTTTATGTGTAACATCTTTACTCTCGGTTGCTGGATATTTGTTGGAGTGATTTCGTGAAAAGGGACGGAAATGCGTAACAGGAAGTCGGGGGGAAGCGCGCGCTGTTTGATTTGACCAATTCAGCGCCTTGGAGTGTCTCTTCGCTAGCCTCGTCTCGGGGTCCAACTGTAGTAGCAATTAAGACGCCCGCCTACCGCACATACCAGCAAGTCTTATTAGACTTCATCCAGAATAAACTTGTGATTCTTACGCTCAAATATCAAAGTCTCAGGGCTCGTTGTGTGTGTGAAATCTGAGAATATATTTATAAATGTGTAAACTATATATTAACAATTATATTTCTTGTTAAACGTCTGACAAAGCTCATCATTCTTAAAAAAAAATAAGAGTAAGTAATATGGAATTATTTGAATAAATATTTAAGTGCTTATCATTTTCATACTTTGAGGTTAATTCCTGTCGCTGTCAATATAATATTTTTAATTGTGATTAAAAAAGATTTCTCGATTAAAAAAAACTAACTAAGTAAACGGGTATTTTTGATTTTCTCTAATATTTCTAATTTTTAAGCATGCGCTTGACGGTGTCTCTTCGCTACCCTCGTCTGGGGGTCCAACTGTAGTAGCAATTAAGACGCCCGCCTACCGCACATACCAGCAAGTCTTGTCATTTTGGTGGTCGCATACATTTCTCCGAATCAAACAGTTAAAAAAATTAAAGATTTCCTGCATTTTGTACTTTTACCGTATATCGAAGGTGGTTCTGCCCTTTTTTTTAAAAAAAACTATCCCTCGCTTCCCATGATTTTGAGTGGTGATTTTAACGTTAACTTCAGTTTGCCAGAAGCTGAGCCGCTCATAGCTTTTCTGAAAAATGAACTCAAGCTCGAAATGAACACCAATCGAAATGTTTCGACAACTAACAGTGGTACTGTTATTGACGTCGTTTTTCAACGATTTTTAAATACTTTGAAATCACAAGTATATGTGTCATACACTGGTGTGCAAAAATTAAGGACGAAGTCAAAAAATTAGCATATCAGCTGAACGAAGAGGCAGAGCGGACAGAAAGACCAACCAGGAGATTAAGTGAGGTGATGTACGGTAGCACATGCGCAGATATGCAGGTAGACGTAATGGGGGAGTGTCTGAGTAGTAAAGCATGTTGTTGGTGTAAGATTGGTATTTCTGGCAAAGAGATTGCACACCGTATAGCAGTTAAAATCACACCGAGTTGCTGCCTCAGCGAGAAATGGCGAATAATCAATCTGTTAGACGACATCTGGATGCTTTTACCCGAGGTCGAATCATTGAGAAGTTGGAGGAAGGTCGCAGTGTGACAAGTGTGGGTGCACAGAGTTCGGAATTGCTCACAGCATCGTTTCACGACTTTGGAGACAATTTCAAACTACAGGAACAGCTATCCGGGGGTTCAGTAGTGGTCGTCCACGAGGAACCACACCCGCAGATGACCGGTATATTGCCTTACAGGCCAGAAGAAACAGGCGGCAGACAGCGGGAGAAATCGCTAGACACACGACACAGGCGACTGGACGACCGATATCGCGTTTTACCGTGGCCAGAAGACTGCACGGTGGTGGTCTGTTTGCACGACGCCCTGTACGGTGTGTACCTCTAACGCCTGCCCATCGGAGAAGGCGTTCTCTGTGGTGCCGGGAATACCGGAATTGGAGAGACAATGAATGGGGACGAGTACTCTTTACAGATGAGAGCAGATTCAGTCTGAGTAGCGATTCTCATCGCATACTCATCTGGAGAGAGCGGGGAAGTCGCAATCATCCCTCGAACATCATTGAAAGGGACAGGTATGGAGGTGCCGGTGTTCTCGTTTGGGGAGGCATCATGCTCGGTAGTCGTACAGACCTTCACATCTTCGACGCAGGTTCAGTCAACGGGACCCGTTATTGTAACGAGATTCTTCTTCCATATGTGCGTCTTTTTAGAGGCGCTATGGGTCCGCAGTTCCTTTTCATGGACAACAATGCACCATGTCATCGCACAATAGCTGCCGAACAGCTCTTAGAGAGTGAGGATATTGAACGTATGGATTGGCCGGCACGATCTCCGGATCTCAATCCCATCGAGCATGTATGGGATTTTTTAGGCAGACGCTTGGCAGCTCGTACCTTACCACCAGTAACGATTCCGGAGCTTCGATTGGCGCTGCAAGACGAATGGGCAGCAATGCCTCAACAATTCATTGACACCCTCATTCTCAGCATGGGCAGACGCTGTGAAACCTGCCTAGCAGTCAGGGGAGATCATATCCCCTACTAAAGACCGGATATTTCTTGCTGGACACCCATGACAGGGATGTTTCGGCCTTCAGTCGCATTGCGCTCCATGCTACTTTTTCAATAAAGCTTCTTTTTATCCCTCTGATTTCTCTTTTAGTAAGTGTTGCTTACATTACTCATGTCCTTACGTATTGGGGATCTTACGGTATTAAATGTGTTGATTTGGAATGCTTTTATGCAAAGTTATATTGAAAAAACCGTCTCGTCCTTAATTTTTGCACACCAGTGTACTTTAGTTTTCATAAATCTATTGTCTCCGCTCTTCCCCAAATTGAACAATAATAAATATTTTTGATAAAAAAAACTGCATTACTCCTTGTGTTAATTAAATAAAATTTTCGATATAATATAATTATTCGATTGAAAATTATTCCCAATCATAACCGATTCATTTCTTTCAGGATTAAAGTCACTATTGCGTATTTACCATGATAACAAGTCAGATGTTACACATCATATGCGACTACTGTAAGACTCGTTTCTTTTTTTTTAAATTTATGACGCTCCCGTAACTCTCTTGTGGATCGATTTTTAAAAACACTTTCCTAAACTGCTCACCAAAAGTAAGACATCGTTACAAATTTTGTGTAATGGATGCTTAAAATAGCGTTAGTAATTTATATTTCAATGTGTAGTACGTTAATCTTACTTTCTGCTGTATTTATTTTATGTTAAAATTGTAATATTCGCGAACAACGCCATTCCTTTCATTACAATGGCAATTCAATGGAAATATAGCGAAATGTTGGCGATAGAGCCAAGTTGGGATCATTTTTGGTGACAATGTTGGCAATTTGTAGATTGATTGAACGGTGCAGAAATTGATATGCAGTAGCACCACCTGGTGGGGAGCTTCAACAAAGAGGATAGCACAAAAACCTCATAGTGATCGCTTGAACCGTGTTGGAGTGAAGCGAGGTCATATATACAAACATCCATTTATATCAACGGCGTAGCTACCACCGTATCAATTAGACGGGGCCCCAAGCTACAGGGGCCGCAACATGTGGAACTACAGTCCTACTAACGGGGCTCCCACTTCTGAAAAAGTGCCCCGAAGGAATTTTGATACAGGGCCCCCTCAGAGCTAGCTACGCCAATGATTTACATTTATATATACAGTAGACTCTCGTTAATTGAAACTTTCAATAATACGAACCTCTTCTCTAATTCGAAGTACAGTCAACTCTCGGTAATTCGAAGTTGGAGGGACCAATCAAAAGCTTCGTATTGTCAAGAGTTCGAATTATTAAGAGGGGGGGGGGGAAACCCACATTCGCCAGAAATCTAGATATGGGATGGAGGGCTGCTTTGCAGCCCATATGCCCACAGATTCACCGCAATCTATTTGGTGGCACATGCAGTGGCGTAGCTAGGCATCCATAGGCCCTGGTGCAAAAAAAAAAAAAAAAAAAAAAATGAGGACCTTATCTTGCTCGGATTTTTTTATCAAGTAAAAATATATGAACATTTTAAATATACGAAGCTACAAATTTTATTTACTATCTTCCTTTTCTTGGCGTTGTTTGCGATTAAACGCACCACTAGGTCTCTTTTTTTTGTATCCATAATTTTAGTTTTATAATTGATCCAAAACAATTCGTATGTTCTGGAGTACTTCCTGATTTTAAAAAGAAGCAGAAACGTAATACTACGCTACAAAAGGTCACTAGGGAATCCGTAGCTCTTTATTTATTTATTCTGGAGAATCAAACTCATCCACCAGAGGGATGAGAACCACAAAATGGTCCACCGAGATAGACAGGAAATGATACAAAAAATATGCATGAACAAGAAAATACAATGCACCTCTGCAAAAGAGCAGAGGTGGGGGTACAGTGTATTTCAGATAGGAGCAGATCACCTCTGCAAAAGAGCAGAGGTGGGGGTACAGTGTATTTCAGATAGGAGCAGATCACCTCTGCAAAAGAGCAGAGGTGGGGGTACAGTGTATTTCAGATAGGAGCAGATTGCGAAATACTGAAACAGGAAACTAACTTGTTACGAATCATGTTATTAAAAATAGAATGTAACTAAGATGGAATTGCTTCTTGTGTAGGTTTTTAAAGATCTAATAATATAGTAAGATTTTTTTCATGGAACTTGGAAGTTTATTTTCAAGTAACAGTTGATAGAAAATGAAAAAATTGAAAATAACATAAACTCTCTTTTCAATAAGTAAAGTTCGCAACACTGAACAAACAACGAAAAGAATTTAGGGGAATTCCCTACAAATTCCAAAAAACTTTCAATATTATTCTAGTTATGTTGCAAACTTTTATATTTATATGTTAAATTTGGGAGAAATTATCGCAAATTCGGCTTGCTTGGGGGTCAGGGTCCGTGAGGCCCTCCTGAGCTTGAGGGCCCCGGTGCACGGCACCGTCTAGCTGATTGGTAGCTACGTCACTGGTCACATGCCATAAGTCACATGATTCATAAATCGTCATGTCTCTCTGACGCAAAATACACAATCCTATGCATCTCTTCTTCACAATAGCGGACCATCTTAACACATGTTTATAAAGACAACGTGTTAAACTTTTGTATGTTTTTTTGCTTGAGGAACCGGGGAAACACAAAGAAGGAATGGCAGGGGGTTGGTCATAAAAGGGGCTACGTTACAGGAGAGACACGCGGGGACAATACAACAACACAAAACATGTAAACTCTAACCTGTTTGCTACAAGACTCAACATGATAGTGAGTGTTCGAATAGTCAAGAGTTTTATAAGATAACTTCGAATTATCGCGTGTTGTAGTCTGGCCAGCCACATATTTTACTTCGAAATATTGAGTGTACCAAGTGTATTGTTTAGTTCGAAATATCAAGAGCTTTTCTGAGCATATGCTTCGAATTAGCGAGAGATTCGTATCATCGAGGGTTTGAATTAGCGAGAGTCGACTGTGTATATGTATATATACACACACGATACGATATCATTGGTTTGGAAATTTTTTCCACAAAGCTTGAAAGGTAAATTTCCATTATTGTGATGTTTTGACAATGTTATTTCTTTTATTTTTGCCCTGAGTTACAGAAATAAAAATGTGTTCGATAGTTCTCAACTTTTGAAAGAATGGAAAATGTTACTTTTAAAAAAAAAGATATTGTTTAAATATTATAAAAAGTATTAATATTAGAGTACCAATGATCGGAACCGCTGCCGAAGTGCCCCCCGCCCTCCCTTAACGCGCATCCAGTAATACCTCGAGCTTACGCGATTGGTGGAACTGTGAGTGATAACCGCGTAAGTCGGAGTATAATTTCGCACATAAATACATATAAGTTACTTTTAGTTTGGGTCGGAAACGAAAGAAAATAATAAGTTAAAAAAAAGTGCTTAATAGATTTGTAATGCCGGACGGTTCCTGTTTCCTTCTGAAACCCCTTGTCTACCCGTAGACCCGGCTAGGTGTGTGGGAGAAACTGAATAATCAACAGACATGATTTAACACTAACTATTTTATTGTTACCGAAATATCAATCAGACACAATAACAATCTAATTAAGATAAATAATCAAATAGTAAAGCGAGGAGGTGAGATTCACTAACACGGGGATACTACTTTGAACCCTCAACTGATTCTACGATAGCTTAAACAAGCTCAATATAAACTACGTCACACACTAATAAGCTAACTTCTAATTAAACAAGGCTCACGATACCTGTACTTTTATGAAGCGGATCCTACACTTGAATCTTGCAGGAGATCTTTTTCTGAATTTAATTAATGTCGTTGGATCCACTCTCTGTAATCCTTTTCTAGGACAAACTCCGAAATCTCTTAATAATGCCACGATTCCTTCAATCTTCAACTAACAAACTAACTCGCCAACTCACTTGCCTACTCTTTGCTAAATCAGACTTGCCAACCCTTCAAACTCGCGAAAACAGAATTTATATGGTACACTATCTGGCCAAAAATATCCGGACACCCCTTAAAAAAGTGGTTCTGGCGAGTGACGCAATTTGATACGTAATTGAAAGTTATAAAAGTGTTGATAGTGGTTTGTCAGATTGTATTTATGCGTTTGTGAGGCAATAAGTAAGTCAAAGAGCTTAGTGAGTTTGATCGTGGCAGTATAGTGGGATGCCACCTTTGTGGGAAATCAGTTCGTGAGATTGCGGACATTCTACAGAAGCTTAAATCCACTGTGAGAGATGTAATTGTGAAGTGGAAACTTCGAGGCAGTGAAACGACAGAAAAACGAACCAGTAGGCCGAAAATACTTGGTGAACGCAGCTGCAGAACTCTGAAAAAGGTAGTGAAACAAAATCGCAAGTCCTCGTTGGTGGAGTTCCAAAGTTCATCAGGAATTAGTGTTAGCAGCAGGATTGTCCTTCGAGAGTTAAAAAACTTGGGATTCCATAGTCGTGGAGCCGCTCACAAGCCAAACATCACTCCACAGAATGCGAAGCATCGATTGCAATGGTGTAGAGCTCACCGTCATTGGACTGTGGACATGTGGAAAACTGTTCTTTGGAGTGATGAATCTCGCTTTACAGTCTGGCAGTCGGATGGACGCGTCTGGGTTTGGCGGATGCCCGGCGAACGTTTCTTTAGTGACTGCATTGTGCCGACTGTTAAGTTTGGTGGTTTAAGCATAATGGTGTGGGGGTGTTTCTCGTGGTTTGGCCTGGGTCCGTTAGTTCCTGTGATTGGAAACATGAACTCTGAGATGTATGTGGACATTCTGGACAATGCTGCACTCCCAACTCTATGGCAATATTTCGGGGAAGGCCCATTTCTCTCTCTTCCAGCAGGATAACTGCTCCATTCACACATCGAGGCTTGCACAGACGTGGTTTGACGAAATGGGTATTCAAAAACTGGACTGGCCTTCTCAGAGCCCCGATCTAAATCCCATAGAACACCTTTGGGATGAATTAGAGCGCAGATTACGTAGCCAGCCAAATCGACCATCCTCACTGCAAGCACTCACTTCAGCTGTGATGGACGCCTGGAAGGCAATTCCTATGGTCACCTATCAAAAATTGGTGGAAAGTCTTCCCAAACGTGTGGAGGCTGTCATCCATCCAAAAGGGGGACCAACATCATATTAAAATGTGCTTCAGGACGCTCTAAGTTCATACCACTGGGTGTCCGGATACTTTTGACCAGATAGTGTATACTTCATTTGCATAATCATGCTTTCTTTCTCGCCGAAAGTTGGTTGAAATAAATATTTTTCTAAAAGTGTCATGAAGGGATTAGTAGAACTGCGTATAGATCCGTCACAGATTCTTAGATATTACAAATACAAAATAGCAAACTAAAATTATTTTGATGTAGAAGGCTTCATAAAATCTAACAAGTAGTCTGTCAGTTCAAAGATTTTTTCTCCCCCCCCCCCACGAAATAAAGTATCCTCGTAGCATGCTAATAATTTTTGTATTCCTCATTTTGTTGAAAAAGTGCGCTCTTCATTGGAGCATGTATTTTTCAAATTAAACTGAGGCCTGTCAAATTACTAATCATCATTCGATCTTCCGATTGAACTGCGTCTAAAGACTCAAGTTCTTTAATGTCTTGCTCATCACATTTCTATGGGCTCATCAATTGTCAGATTCTGATTTTCGAACCCTTCCTTCTTCCTCAGAGTCTCGACAGTCCAGGGTGGGCCTTGGCCTTCTCTAGAAGCCTTTTCCAGGCTAGTGTTCTCCATTTCTTAGCTCTCAAAACTAGGAGATCTTTTTCTAGGCCATCAATCCATCTAAGATTTGACCTGCCCTTTCTTCGTGTGCCAATTGGTTAAGCATCAGTGGCGCACACAAGGGGGTGTCCTAAGGGTCCCCCCCCCTTCCAAAGCCCTTGAGTTTTTTTCGATTGATTATAATCCTATATATATATATATAACGTAAAGTTAAATTAAGTACTTGTAATTAACAATTTATTTTATTAGTTATTGCTAATCTTTATTCAATTTTTTAATTTTTTACTGCTTTTTGTTAACAAAATCAGAAGAATCGATTGGTGTTGTCTTGAGGTATGATACGAGTTGGAGGACTTTCGCGACCATGGACCCTTCTCTTGAAAAATGTTTGTGTGCGCTACTGTTGAGCCTTGAAGACTTTTTAGTATTGCGGTCTTCGTTCATTCTGACAACGTGACCGGCCCATTTAATTCGTTGTATTTTGATGAAGTTAACAATGTCAGATTCATTATATGATTGATAGAGCTCGAATTGATAAAGCTGCTTTGCCATGTTCCATTTTCCTGAATTACTCCAAAAATAAATCTTAAAATCTTCCTTTCGAAGATACTAATCATGTTCTCATCTTTTCGAGACTTGAACCAAGTTTCACATGTATAACTTAATACTGATTTTAAAAGACTTTTTATACAATAGAACCTTTGTTTTTCTTTTGATTAAATTCGATTTCATGTTTTTTAGTATGCCATTAAAACATCTACTAGCCGTAGTAATTCTCTTTTGGATTTCAGTAGTACAATCGTTAAATTGTGGGAATCCAGCAGTTCTTTTAAACGTCTTTACTACCACTTCTGACTGCCTGGCAAGATCGATAACTTCATCAATCGAATTACTAATTTCAACAGGCTCTGGCAATGATTTATCTGAGTTTTGATTAAAAAAGAAGAAAAAAGACGAATGGACGAGATTTGTGAGAATCGCGTAACTCTGTATTCGCGTAACTCGAGGTATTACTATACATATAAATGACACTTTAAAACCTTACCGTATCTTGTTTTACTTTCAACTTGGCTTTTTTGTCTGGGAAGTTTGCTGACCCCCTACCCTAGCGAATCTAACTCATTCAACGGATTTCAAGACATCACTGGACACAACACACCCATATTTCCCACCCTCAAGAACGGAAGGAATAATTTTACACCTAATCAATCACTTGTTTCCGATCGCCGAACAGATGGCCAAAAGCCACGGGGGTTCTTATTAGCACTCTTGGAGAGATTCGGTTGACGGGTTTGAGTTACGAAAGAATACCACCGCTAGTGCTGGACAATGAAGCAGAGCTATTAAAATCAAGGAGGTGGGGTATGAATTTATAGTTTCCTGTGGGAAACCTAGCCCATTTTCTAGTCTTTAGAAGGTGTTGACCATACCCATAGATTGGTAATACTCTTGTTTACTTTTTCCCATAGCATGTTAAGTCTTCTAATTGGGCCATTTTAAGACCCTTCATTTTGTCTTCACAAAAGGGTCGACTTTTCTAACGTTAGTTGTATTCCCCCCCCCCCCCAGAAAATTAAAGATCCTTGTTACGTGGAATGTCAATCTTGGTTTTTTTTAGCTTTCTGGCAGTCATTCAATATATATTTCTGTAAATTATTAGTAATGTCTTATTATTTACCTTTCCAGGAAAGTTTCATTTAAGATTTTTGTATTTCAAAGATACATGTTATATAAGGATATATATTGATAGAGTTGTTTTCTATAAGGCTTGTGAATGAAATTTCTATCAAAATAAATATTAAAAAAAAAAAAACTGGTAAAGTAAAATAAAAATAAAACTTAACATTTTTTTTCCCCTCTCTTTTTTTATTCGATTTGGTGTTGAATAAAAAAAAAAAAACATTTCATTTTCATAAGAAATCATTACAAACAATATATCAATCATTGGCAAGGCCAAGTAATTTTAGCGCCTTTTTCACAATAATGCAACTAATGAACTTTTTACTAACAGAAAGTAGAGAGAGAACTGTACCACTCCTCTAAATGTACTACTATTGAGCTGAAAAGAAATAATGACACAAATCTGTATCAGCACTATAAAAAAGCAAAACTAGCGAAATTCAAGAAAATTTGTAAGAAAATTCGGGAAAACTAGGGGAAAATTTAAATATGATTCGGCTCATCTAGGGCACAAATGCGACCAAATGCCGAAAACCCGAGGTCAATTGGTGGCTTATTGGCTGAGAAAAAGGTACGACAAAATATGGAACAAAGACGAAATTTGCTTCCTAATAGCGCTTTTGTTCCTCTACGTGAAAAACGCGCTAAAAATTCTTTGTTAACAACAGTGGCGGATTAAGCGGGTGTCGGATCTGGCGGCCGCCAGGGCCCCCCAGCTTTGGTAGGGGCCCCAAGCTTGACGAGTGCAAAGGCCAGCGACAAACCAACCACGCCACCTTGGAACAAAAAATGAAAAGAAAACAAAGTTACAATGAAACCCCGGCTAGAAATTTATCGGCCTGCAAGAAAAATCCTAAATGTAAAAAAAACTTTTGAAAATATTTTTAACAATACCGATATCGAATGGATCAGGTGAATGATCTTTTTTAGTTTTAAAACGTGTTAAAAATAAAATTTAAGAAGTACTATGGGAGGAAAGACAAATTGAACAACATGGCCATATTATATACAGAATAAAATGTTTTGGACAAAATAGATATGGCAAAAATAATTGATGAATTTTCCAAAGAGAATTTAAACTGTATAGCAAAACTGTAAGCTCTTAAGTAAGGTTTTTAATATTTTTTTTATATATATATACAGTTAAGAATTTTCTTTAGCCGATGAGTTTTATTATATCACTACATTTTATTTTGAAAATTTAAAGTAAATGACTCTTTTCAATATTTTAGTTTTTCGACTCTTAAGCCCATGGGCCCCAAAGCTTTTACCGCCAGGGGCCCCCAACTATCTTAATCCGCCTCTGGTTAACAAATGTAAACGAATATATAAGTTGAATGGTTATTGAAGTACCTATTTCCCGCAGGGAAGCTTAAACTTCTATCTTGATAAAATGGGGGTTACATGGGTTCAGCTTTACCTTAGCCCTTTGCTGCATTTAATGGTAGTGAGAGTTTGCAAAATAATTTAAGAACAAATGGGAAAAATTTGCATTAAAATTGAAAGCGAATAGATCATGTCCGAGTTAATCTTAAGACTGTTCTTCAATTAATTGTATCTATATGTTAACAATTTTGACTTAAGAATTAATCAGATTTACTTTCGCAATAGCAATTAACATGTATTTGAGTGAAAATATTTGGAATTCCGGAATACACAGTTAAAATTTCCAGTTCTAAATAACAATTAAAAACTTAAAAAGGGAGCTAAAAATCAACCAGTTTAACGGAAGCTCCTAAAAAATGAAGCTCCTAACTAATTTTAGAGATAAACCCAAATAAAACTAAAAAGATATTTTCTGCCAAGAATCTCCTTCTCAAATGCAACCAATTCTAAATGTTTAAGCTAACTTATTTTTCAGGAAAAAAACCAAATAAATCATTTTCACTCATTTACTTCTGTTCATTTCATTAATAAATAAAAATCACTAAGAAAAATTCTTTTCCATAAATTTTAATACTGTTACCTAAAAATTATAAGATATCTCGTTTTGAAGGAAAAAATAAATACTCATGTTAAGCATCACTTACTTGATAAAATCGAAGATATAGAGTTTTTTTCGAATAAGTGTAAGAAAAACATTAAAAAGGCAGATTTAAGATTTCTAAGTACACATTATATATCTAGCTTTATTTTTTTTTTTTTTTTTTCAAAAAGAAACCCAGACATTTTTTTGTTTTCTTGATAAGCTGTCGAAAAAGCAAATTTGTAATATAATACATTTTCTGCGTATGCATTTCATTTTGTATTGTACAGATACACACACTCCCTTGTATTTGTATCCTAACAATGTTTTTCTAACATACGAGAAGTTTCTTTCCAAACAGGAACGCATGTGGGTAAGTTTTTCTTGTCATTCCCGTATTCCTCCTCTCGGGGTCTGGTCGAAGAATCCCCGCGCTGAAAGACAAACAGCGGCACACTAGCAAAAAGGAAAGAGGGGGCGTGTAGTTTCTATGGAAACCGCCGTGTGATTGACAATTGCACGTGTGAAAAGAATTCTTCCTTCTCAGCCAGCCTTCTGTTGTTTATTCTTCAGCTTCCCCTGGAAAATCGTTGATATCTTGCACGTGTGCCCTTTCGCCGACTGAGAAATTTCGGAATTCTTTTGTGTAACTGCTACTGAGACCGGCTTATTATGTGTGTGTTCTTTTTTCCCCCCTTCGCTTAATTCGTCCTGCAACCTGCTTCTTTTAGTGAAATACAATCCGCAGGTGCAAAATAGTTCTGTTGTTGCATGTAAAGAATACTTTTCCTTTCAAACAGACAGCTTGGCGACTCAGAATTCGTGTTAGCAATGTATCAATAAAAAGTCGCTGGTTTAAAAAGAATTCGAAAACATCTGCACCGGAGAAAATTCCGTTAATCATCCTGGATCGCACACATTCGAGATCAGGAAACAGAATTGTAGGCCAGCTGAACAAATACAGCTTTGAGTAAGCGAAATAATACTTTGAAGCTGCGTATTAATTTTTTTATTTTGGAATGAATTATAGTTAAATCTACTGGGGTGTTTTTTGTGTTGCTGTTTCAAAATCGATCCATAAATTGTTTCTGATGTATTTCATAAAGAAAAATTCATTTTGTAATAAATTCTAGAAAAAAAAAAAAAAAAAAAAAAACCTCAGCCAAAGCAATCACTTATTTTTATCAAAAGTATTTTAATTTTTAAAAATAAACATCAAAAAATTTGAAACAAAGGCAGTGAAAAATTATCAATTGTTATTATATTAGACTCATCATATTTTTTTTAAAAAAAAATTCAATTATCTCAAGCAGAGAATCCATTAAATTATCATTTCTAAATAGCGGATAAGGTTTTGCTACGTACTAGACTAAAAAACATTGAAATTTTTTTTTTTTAAATACACTTTTCAAATTAGGTATTCACAAAAAGCTTCAGAATAAATATTTATGTTGAAACATTAATTACATTTCACTAAAAATTTCAAAATTGTATCAAAGATGTAAATTTAAAAAATATGCATATATTTCATTCAAAACCATTAAGATGAATGATAAAAATACAAATTAAACAAAAAAGATTCGATGAAGGATAATAAACACTGCTTATCAGTATAAATAAATAAAAAATGATTTCGATATTTAAACGTGCCAATAGATACTGTGGAAATTTTTGAACTCGTGAGAAAAGTTTTAAAACAGTTTTCGCGCTAGCCGAAGTCGACAATAGATAAAAATGATAGAAATTTATGTAATTATTCGAAAAAATTACTTCTGGAGTAAAATCTTTTAATTATCTTATCCTAAGTAATTAAAATTATTGTACATATTAGTACACTAAAAAGTGTAATTTAGTGAAAATTAAAATTAGAACTAAATTTTCGACTCATATATTTTAATTCAAAATATTATTTGATAAACTCATGCATCTTTTTTTAGTGTAATGAAGTCATATTTTGTACTATAAAATGAAATTCTCTGAAATAAATTGCGAATATTAGAATGGCTTATGATTTGACTAACAAGTGGTGTAACGGACAATATTAGACCCCCCCCCTCCCCCTGGGAAGTCAGGTTTTGGTCCCTAAGCCGGATCTTACAAAGAATTACAAAACCATAACCTTTGGGCCCCCTCGATACGGTGGTTATGGGGATGTGCACGTTACGCCACTGTGACTAACATCTTGTAATATAAACAGAAATTTTCTGTTGAATCTGTTGTTTTTCTTAAATTTGTAAGCTAATAATTATTATAATTCCTAATTTTTCGATTATGTGGATCAATTTATTAATCCTATATTTTTATACGATTGAAATGCATTGAAATTAACATGATATATTATTTTCATGTTATTGCATAGACAAAATGTGATATAATTATGAATTTCAATTACAAAAATACATATATCATACAGCTTAAATTTTATGTAGTGACTAAATACTTTTCTTACTGTTATGGAGTTTTCTCACAAAAATAAATCTAATTAATCCTCCCAAAAATTATCCTTTTTTTATAAAGAAAAAAAAATTCTGTATTAAGAAGCAATTTAATTTCACATCGCACTGCAGGTTTCATTTAAAATTTGGTTTTGTAAGAATTACTCCGACAACTATTTACGCTGGGGAAGAAGGGGAAAAAAAATGTCGCCAAATGGCAGGACTAAAACGAACTTAATATTATTATTTATTTTTTTTTGTTAATTGTGAGCATCATTAATGATTGTTGGCGCATAAATAGAGATTTTCCCAAGATCAACAGTGTAGTTACGCAAATAAAAAATTATTCAAATTGTCGGCGGATACACGAATTTTTTGCAATGAAATGGAAAAAATAACAACAAATGGAAGCTATGCTAAACTATGCCTATTTTACTTTTATAAGAAGATATGTGTGTGAAAAAAAAATTATTTTAGCTATTTTTTATTAAATAGTTACAACTAACATATGATAGAATCACGTGGCCGCGGTGGCCAAGTGGTCTAGGCATCGGATCATGGCTCGCGTGTCATGAGTTCGATCCCAGTACCACTAAAGATCCGCCGTGTAGGGGAGCGATGAACGTTAAATCTGTCGAGAGCTGAATCGTCATCCCGTTGGTGTGGTGTGGTAGTTAGGAGAGGGGGTGCCAGCTCAGATGTCGTCCGCGTCACTTGACCATGGTTCAAAATTACGCGGACCGTCGCCAAAAAGCCCTCGTGTTGCTAATTAGTGCGACGTTAATATTCACTCATTCATGACAGAATCACAACATTAAGCTTCATTTAATTTTTATTAATTATCATTAAAGTACCGCATTGTCATCAAAACAATCGTGTATATATAAAATTTCAGTTCAACTGTTTAGCTTTGAAACGTGAGGAAAAAAAGTCTTTTAAAGTTTTGACCCAAGTCGCTAAAAATGAAGCCAACGTGGCTGTATCTGTAATTCTTTAAATAATTAACTTCAGTCAGAAATTTTAATTAATTATAATTAAATTTTCGTTTTGTTACCCAAAACAATAGTGCATAGAAAATTTCAGCTCAAATGAGAGCTTTAAAATGTAAGAAAAATACCTTTTCAAGTTTTGACAAGCCAGAATGGTCGCTAAGTCGCCAAAAATGAAGCCAACGTGGCTGTATTTGTAATTCTTTGAAACATTAGTTTTAATAAATTAATTTTATTAAATTACTGTACTCTGTCATCTAAAATATATGTGTATTTAAAACTTCAGCTCAATTGAATGCTTTAAAATGCATTTATTTAACGATTGAAAATTTGAACAACATAAATATAGAGAGAGTGAGCTAATAGAGAGAGAGAGAGAGAGTAGGAATTGAAAAAGTTTAGCGCGTTTTTTCCATTCTAGTATGTTTCAAAAGAAAATGGTAATTTTATATATAAAGACAAATGGTCTTAAAATATTTTATTTTTGGTCCTGAGTCTTCTGGTAACTTTATAAATTTAAATAATATAAAATATTAAACTTATAAAAGAAATTCTAAATATTTTTGCTACAGCTTTAGTTTTTAGTTCTTTCAAATGTGTCAACAAAAATTCAATTAAAAATTCCATTATGTTAGCATGCAATAAATAAATCATTATAGCGAATTCGTGTATACTATTTATACGATAAACTGGCAAGAACGTAATCTATGCTAGAATCAGGGCCGATCCTAGGGTATCGGCCGCTCTCGTGCAAACACCTAATGTGCCGCCCCCCTAGAGAATTTTTCATATTTTGACTAATACTTAATGTTGACGTTAAAAAAACTCATCTACTTATATAAGAATAAAAAATAAAACATTAATAAAAACTCAAATAAACAAGTGCAAAACTTTATTTTTTGGCCAGGTAATGAGTTATAATAGCGACATAATATACTTTAACAAAATAATAAACTAACAAAAATATTACCTTTAAAATAAAAACATATATTTTATAATTATAATTGCAAAACAACAGAATTTACTCAAAAAATATGATCTAATAAAAATAAATACTAAGGTATAAATCTCGTGAAACGAAAAGTATATAAATCAGTCCTTCTACAAAGACTAAGTAATATATTATACCGTAAAATCCAGTGTATAATGCGCACTTTTAACTCAAAAAATAAGATGGAAATTTACGGGTGTGCGTTATACGCCGGGTATAAAAATGAGAGCTTTAAAAATACAAAAAGATGAACATAGAAAAAATCAGACTTTTACATATATCGAAATACTGTTTCTGTGAAAGAAATAACATTCCTTATGAACTTAAAGGGTTGTAATTCTAAAAGTACACCATTTTTTACTAAAGCTTGGAATAGTACCTCGAATAAAGGACTTTAAAACATATAAGAGCATTGCGCACGTATGGTTCAGGTTTCTTCGCAAAAAAGGGTGTGCGTGTTGTTATACGCGGTGAATATACCTAAAAACTAACAATTGCAGCTAGAAAGTACATGGGCGCGTTATACGCCGGATTTTACTGTAACTATAAAATAACTTTTCTGGCTTTCTGAGAAGCAAATTTGTTAATAGTTTCGGTTGAATCAATTTTTGCAGAGATTTCTGATTCAATTGAGATTATGGCCAAATCTGAAAGCCTTTCTCGTGTCATACTATTTCTCAAGTAATTTTTAATGATTTTAATTTACTGAAACTTTTTCATCTTAAGCTATAGAAACAGGTAAGGTTAAAAAAATTCTTATTGCTTGAGCAAAATTTGGAAAACAGGGAATAAGATCATTTTTCACTATAATTTCTAATATCTCAGTTGGCTGTTTTTTACCAGGAAAAATATCTTTGTGAATGAAGTTATTTCATTAAAGAGATGTATGCCATCTATATCTTTCACAATACTTCCTTCTTCCTATACTTGTAACTTAATATCTAAATCCATACAGGCTTTCATGAGATCATCATTAGAAATGTTGTGAAACTCATACAGGAAGCAAAATATTGAATTACACTCAGATAATAAGGTAAATCTTTCATTTGCTGAAGAGATCGTATGATCAAGAATTGCAAAATAGAAATTAGTCTTAAATTGCTGAAAGGGATTTAAAACTGGCTCATCACTGGCTTCGTAATCAAACGAACCTTTAATCTTAGCTTCGAGATGGGAAATTTGGGATGAATACCTGTATCTGCAGGAAGTATTGCTGCTGAATCAACAAATATTTTTAAAATATCGTCAGATCTTTGGAAAATTAAATATTTTTTAAGATTATCTAAGCTTTTAATGCATTCCGCGATGTTTAATTTAGGATTTTGAAGCATTTTACTCAATACATCAATTCTTGATAATAAATCATGCCAAATTAAAGTTGAACATAAAAATTTAAAGGTTTCAAGACATTTAATTATTGAGTGTAAGAATATGGATTATTCATTAAAAAATTAGAGCAAGTTACATAAAATAAATTATTTGTAGCACCCTTCAAAGTCTTCGTAAAAATGATAATCTAAAAAAAAAACCTGTTAATTTTCTCAATTTTGCAAGAAAATCTATTTTAAAAAATTAAATTTAAAGTTTCAATTTTTAAACATTTTGTACTTATTTCCGAAACAAATCATCAGGACACATGCTTATATGTGAGTTTTCTTTTTTAACTTAGCGTGACAATATGCCAAAAATTTTTCTACTCTTTTAGTAAACACCTTGTGCAACATTTCATTCATTCATAAATTTAATTAAAAGAGCTTTTATAGAGGGTATTATCCTCTAAAATGTGAAACAGAAACCGGGGACAGGAGTTAGTGAACATTATATAAAATGATCAAAAGAATAAAATAACAGTTTTGTACTGATCACTACAGTTTTGATTTAAACAAAAAATCAACGGCAGCACCTTTCACTAAAACTTAATAACTACTTATACTTGATCGTGTTACGACCAATATTAGTGTATGTTAAATCAAAATTGAATGAACATATTGAAATAAGAATGGTTTTTTCGTATTTTTCCTTATATATACAAGTTGCAGAAAAAAAGCGAATGCCACATACCTCTAACTTTGTCGAGATAGTGCAGGCTTCTAAGGATGCTTTTGCTATGTCATAAACGATCAAATTTAAAGAGTGGCTACTACATGACAAGTAGATTGAACCCCTGATTTATATTGGCTCCGTTATCGTAGGCCTGCCTCCCGCATATCTAGCAAATTTAGCCCTAATTTTTGAAGTTTCTCAGCTGTTAAATATGAAAGTTCTTTTCCAATCAATCTTTTAACTGGAAGGAAACCTAAAAAATTCTTTTATTTTAACGGTAACTTCATTAAGATAAGATTTCTCAATACATACATATTTTACCAGAAATGTCATTTGTTCGATCTTACTAAAATCAGAGGCGCAATATAAAATTATCTAATAACATTTGACTTGTTCACTTTTATGAGCAATATGAAGTTTAAAATTCTCATGTAGAAGAGAAATTATTTCGTTCTGAGTATTTTCCCCTAGATAGTGTATTTAGCTACTTTCCTTTTTAGCACTCTTCAAGGATGCTCCACTATTACTGGATCAAATTTAGCAAGTAATTGAATTATTTGTATAATATTACCATAATATATTGGAATTAAATTTGTCCAAATTTGCAATATGTAAGTGTGACAAATTTAATTTGTCACACTTACCCCGAAGGGCTAAGCAATTTTGAACCAGTACCTTTAACGTTGCTACAATACGTAGAAAGCAAATCGCACCAATAATCGCAGAAGTAAGTCTTTTCGAGTCACTGTCAATTGTTTTAGAGCATTGTAATATCTGACTGAATTCCATCCAAGACTTTTGGCTTTGATTATGGTTTTTGATGTTTCATGTTATTTTAAAATATCAACGTGATGTTTCCAACTTTTAAAATATTCCGTGGAAAGAGAACTAATGACACAGACAAAAAGTTTGCTGCAAAAACAATATACACAGTTTTTTGTAATGGATTAACGATTTACGCATAACCTTTTCTCCGTTTTTGAAAATTTTGGCTTAACAATATGAGCTAAATGTTCGATCGGCGTCGTCATAAGGAAAATTATACTTTGTCAATGGCTTATATAGAGAGTCCTTCTTTTACTAAAAAAACATCTATCGCGGCGTCTGATAGAATAGCTGGCCAGGTTCCTAGATCTGAACTAAATATCATTGTTAGAGTATTGTGATTTTAGGATTTTTTGGAGGAGTTCCTACAACAGCAGTGAGGCCGCGGTAGCCTAGTGGTCAAGGTATCGGATCGTGGCTGGCATGTCACGAGTTCGAGCCCAGTATCACTAAAAACTCGCTGTGTAGAGGAGCGATGCAGATTAAATATGTCGAGAACTCAAACGTCCTCCCTTTGATGTGTGTGATAGTTAGGAGAGGGGTGCTACCTCAGGTGTCGTCCTCGTCACTTAACCATGGTTCAAAATGACGAGTTCCCGACGCCCAAAAGCCCTCATGTAGCTGAACAGTGTGACGTTAATATTCACTCACTCCACCCTACAACAGCCGTGCCACTATCTATTCTGTTTATTTGATCTGCAACATCCTAATCATGAAAGTCTAAATCTGATTCTATACTGCTTTCCTTTTTTCTAGTGTCTTGTAAGTAATTCAGTAAACTTTCAGCCTGTTTTTTTAAATGGGCTTGTTTTTCGAGTCTTATTCTTTTATAATGGGCACCTGTTAGTTTTTTTATGCCCTCCCTCGGACATTCTAAAATTTTCAACAACATATATATCAATTAAGTAGGGAAAGTATAAAAATAATTGATAAATTGCTTTGCTTTCATACAAAAATTTTAATACATCAAAAATTGACTCATTTGAATTAAAATTCGATATATTTGAGATTTTCCAAAATCTCTTATCGTAAATTTAAAACAGAGAATAAAAAAGTCCCTATTTTACTTTCGTTGAAACACTCTTTCTTTTAATTTATGTTTAATGCATTGTGACGGTATGGCTTCCACCCTACGTGAAATTTACACCTGCACCCTTAAAAAATATTGCGTGGTCTTGTCTTAAACCCCTCTCAGCCCATCAACCGGATGTAATTCGAAGCTAAAGACACGGGAACCGCTGTCATCCCGAAGCCTAGAGAGGGCAGGGGGAGAGAAAGAGATGGTCTGAAAATTTCACCGAAGACGAACGCCAGAAACTCCTCCCTCACAAAATAACAGAACTTGGACACTAATAATCTAATTACTAAGTTAATTTCAATGTAAATCTGTAAATAATAGCTGTGGCGTAGTTAAACTTAACATTTAAATTAACCAATATCACGTTACCTTGATTTATCCAAACGTAAGATTTTTCAAA